>CM018901.1:14019039-14031539 GCA_009663005.1 Actinidia chinensis
TAATTTTAGTTTCTGGTAATCTAACATGCTCTACAACCCCAAACTTTAAGATAACTAAGTAGGTTTTCTATTTTTCCATAATTCGAGGTTTATTTAGTCTTTTATGAGGAAACACGATTTAAAATATGCATGCAGTTAACAACGCCTCACCCATAATCCATTGCTAAGGACCAGAATTAAAAAAGCATAGCATTAATCATTTCAACTAAAGTTTATTTTTTCTTCTGCAATCCATTTTGTCTGTGGTGTATGCCAATAGAAGTTTCATGTATAATGCCAACAGATTCACAATATAAAGGAAAATGGTATTTCTCCTCCCCTGTCAGATCAAGACATTATTTAATATCACATTGATTTTCAACTTTGTTTTTATATATTTTAAAATTTATCTAAACTTCATCTTTAGACTGCATTAAGTAAACATAAACAAATTTTGTAAAAGTCATCATAAAAAGTAACAAAAATACTTTTGACCCTCATCTAGTTGGAGTACTATGATATCACCACACATCACTATGTATTAATTGTAATAAATAAGAGTTCTTTCAATTTTAGGAGGAAATGGTGTTAAGTCAATTTAGTATGCATACAAATACTACATTTTTCATTCATATTATTAGGCACATTTAGGAAGTAGTTCTAAATTAACCAGGTCAAGATCTTATCTAAAATTAACATGTCCTAAACGAAAGTGCCATAAGAAAAAGATATCAACAATTATAAGCAGAAACATTCATTTTATTTTATGTTGAGTTTTGAACATGCCCTCATACAATATACTTTTCCAACAACGGCCCTCCCTTGGACAGAATAAATTGTCCGACCAACAACAAGTTTGAAACCAAATTTGGTAAGAAAGACTTCCATGAAAAACTAATCTTCCTAAACTTCTGGACATGGTACACATCAGTAAGAGTAGACATTTTCACAGAAGAAGTAACTTCCAGATCACAGTTTCCGTTGCCCTTGATGCTGCGACAGTGGACGGAATTTGCCCATGTAAAGAACGCTGCCATCTCAATGTTAATAGTTCTTGAAGCAAACTTTTGTTTTGCAGACATGCCTCGTTGCACCAGAATCAATCCACATGCTTGCATTCTTCGAGAAACAATTAGCTCGGATGATCATAGCCACAAACCCTTTCGGTAAGGTACCAGGCCCTTTTATTGTCAGCAATCGGCACTCTCTTTTGTAGTGGCAAGGTTTAACCGCAATGGTAAGCCGGAACCTTCTTTTTCCTTATTGTTTGGATTCTGATTGTGGTTCCTGGATTTGCCAAAACTTTGTCCCTCTTATGTTGCCATCATTTCCAGACTTTTTGGAGCTTGGTCCTTTTCCATCATGTCCCTTTGAGGCATGGGCCACGCTCTTCATTACGTCTCTGACCCGAAATTCCTCTTTCATTCGAAGATGATTTCCCAATTCCTCAAGAGACGTTCCTCCTTCTGGTGTTTAGACTCTTTTTATAGTCTTTCCACGTTGATGGTAGTTGGCCATGATTAGCAGAAAACAGCATTGATCCATCCATTATCTGTTTGTTGAGTAAATTGATCAAAGGGATATGCATGAGTCATGAACTGCTCAACAACAGAACGAGAATCACCATTTTCAAATTAAAAAATTTAGAAGCAAGAAATTTATACTGGTGCTCCTCAGTTAAAGACTTAGCCTCAAGCGCATCCCAAAGTTCCTTCGCAGTCCCCTTGTTCTGGTACACTCAAAACAAAGCATCGGACATTGTGTTGAGGATGTGAACCCTTGCAGATATAGTCATCTTGTTCCCACTTGAGCATGCGTCCGTGCCTCAGCCATAGTCCTCGTTTTCATTGACAGCAGGTTTGGGAGTAGTGAGGAACATAGAAACCTTCAAACTGGAACGGGAGGAAAGCTCTTCTTTGGCAACGCATGAAATTTGCCCCAATTCGAATCGCTAAGTTTGACCAAGTCAGCAGTGAAATGTCGGAGAGAAGCCATAATAACGTTTAAGATTGTTAGAGCAAATTTCACCAATCTGCAGATGCTTCAAAGACGTCAAAAAAGTAGATTTCCTTAAAGCGTTATCGCCCCCACCAATTCTGTAAGATTGGTAGGCACGGGGTCACGCGAATCGCTTCTAGATACAATGAGAGCCTAGAATTTGATCTGATGTCTGACTGCGTTTGCCACAAACGAAATCAGACCAAAATACTTTCGATTTTCTCGGTAGCCAAGAATCTGAAATTCTGTTTCTGCAGAAAACAGAAATCAAGAACAAATTTGATGAAAACTGTTAATTTACAAACGAAAAAGAGGAAGTTCGAAAAATTCAAGTGTCTTTAAATGACTGCGAAAATCGTCAATTTATAGAAGAAATAGTGTCTTTCATGAAAGAGGTGTTTGGAAGAAGATTGAATGTTAGATCAAAAATCTAACAGTCACATTTCAAATGTCATTTATAACAGTAAACTTAGGTTTAAACCATGCCATCCGATCACACCTTTTAGTATTCAACGGGTAGACGCACCTCTTCAATATCCAATCAAGACCGTTTATCACATCTATTAATTAGATGTGATTTCCACCATACGATCTTGTTAATCTCTTAATTATTAACCGTCGATCGTTATGATCATCATGAATAAAAAATCAACGGTCTTGATCAATGACACAGTGCACGTGCCACGTGTCCAAGTGCAAGTGCGCCACTAATAGGCCACAAAGCGCCCACATTGCGCCCCGGCGCTATGCGCGGTGTGCGTGTGCGGACGGTTGCACGTCCTACGTGTGCACACACTTAACCCAAGCATAGTGCCTAGAACAACAAGACAAACAAGTCATAATGACTGCACTACAAACCTTTTACTTCCTGCTCTTTTTTCAATGTGGGACTCCAAAACTTCAAAACATATTAATTTATACATATCTTTGAAAATATTCAAAACACCTATTGCCATTTGCCATTGCCATTGCCATTGCCATACTACAACTTTGGCTGCATATGCAAGTACATGGATTTTAAACAACCACCTTATATAAATACACAAGTGACTTAATGGAGATCATTCCTACGAATAAACAAATGAACGGCTATGTTAGTTATTTCTGTAGTGTGTGAAAAAGCATGCTTAATATGTTATGTGTTTTCCATGTTTATGGGTAAATGATGACAGGTGGATATAATGGAAATAGATGAATTATAGGCTAACCAAAAAAGGGTTTTCAATTTCTTCGAATAATGAAAGACGCAGGCTGGGGAGCACCTGCTTGGACTCTCCCATGTTATAACATGGGAGATTATGCTGAGCAGAGGCAAAAGAGAAGGAAATTATACTTTTATGATATTTTAGGTTGGTAATATAGTGAGTAATGAGTACTTAATATTAGTTATGTGACTTCACTTTTAAGCCGAACCTTGTCTACTTATGTCCACTCTATGCATCGGACTCTCTTTCTGCATAATCTCCAGGTTGTTTTAGGAAACAGGGAATTTAGATACAGATTTTTCATTTTTGCAATGCATGTTTGCCCAAAATGAAAAATATAGCAGTTGGGAATTTAGATCATCAATCACAACGTTCGTAGTCACTAATCACCGTCAATAGTCGAGACTCTTGTATTGCACCCAAAATGGGCTGCTAAGCACGGTTCCAATCAATCTTCGACACGATATGGACAAAAGTGAAGATCTTGAACGAGGGTAAATTTATACAACTTGATAATTTGTTTCGATTCATTAATATTGTATAAACTTAATTAATTTTATTGTTTGGTTTAAGCTATTACAGAAGATGGTAAAACTTCCTATGGATTAGGACGGATGAGTGTTGTACTTTTCAAATTTGGTAGATTATTTAACGAGATTAACAGTTTGGTCCGTTTGGATAAGGGAACTGGAGGAGCGGATGAACTTTTTTTTTATTTGTTATGTATTGTTAGAATTACTGGAGGACTTTTTTTTTATTGTATGGACTTGTTAGCCATACCGGAGGACATTTTTTTTTGGTATGGGACTTGTTTATTTTAATTATGGTGGATGTTGTCTAAATATGGTTTGTTTATGGAGTGTTGTAATTTTTTTTTTGGTTTATTGGTTGGGGATGAGTTCTTTAGGGTTGTACCTTGAATGAGTCTGGAAGAGTTATAGATCTTCCAGTACACTTCCCTAAACTTTTCCTTGCTGATGAACCTAAGACGTAGTTCGCCCTACAACTGCAGCCCTGCACCCATTGCAACTCTCATCCCTTTAATTGGGCTTCCATGACAAGCGTTTATAACATGTGATGTGGGGATGTCTCAAAATATTTGGTCCAAACATAGTTTATGTAATCCTTTTCCAATTCACCAATGTACAAAACAGAACGAGAGGGACTTGAACGCCATTCTGGAATTGGACATTAAGCCCGGCACACGAATACTCTTCATCAAACTGGTAAAAATTTTTCTTTGAAAGCAAAGGAGATCAATCTACCCGACCCACCAACCTACCCTACCCGACATACCCGACCCGACCCTACTTTATAGTCGGTTCGGTTCGGGTGACTGTTTTCCTCACCCGACTTTTTGTCGGGTCGGGTAGAACCCGACCAAATCCGACCGATGGACAGCCCTAATGTTTGGGTTTTGACAAAAAATTTACTTGCCTTTGTCTGGACTCGAACTCATAATTAATTGTAAGTATAAGATTTTGGAAACTGTAATTACATACATTTGTGACTATTTTGACAGAGTATGATATAACATTTGTTTCCTTCACCATATGATATAAATTGAACAAATAAGTGCCTCACGGAACTTTTGGTAATGTTCCTAATCCCCCAAAATAACGGTTTGAGTTCAATAAATCCTCAATTTTCATGATTAGCTTCTTCAAGAAAGAAACCAAAACTAACAGATAGCATTTGAATACATTCTTTAAACAGCTTTCAGTCATTTTCTTTACTTTTCCAATGTCAAATAATATTATGAGAAATAAAGTTATGATCCTCATCCTATTTGGGTACTCGTCTCCTGTAACTTGCTAACAAAAAAAGAGTTGAAATTTATTTCCTATCCAATTTGACTTGACAAAATCACAGGGGTCGTGGTGATATTTATATGTGGGATTGATATTTATATTATTCCTATTTGGAGCAGTCCAAAGGGAACTGAAACTAAGAATCGGTTTGGTTGGACTTGAGTTTGGATGATTGGTTGGGATGAAGTTTTTGTTTAGATTAGTTTGAACTAAACTAATTCAGATAAATATTTTTGGTGTTTTAGAAGACTTCATCAATATTCATCTCAGCAACATAATAAGAATGTTCATACTTAGATAAACCGAAAGTATTCAAATAGATCTAGCATGGTATAGAGTTTAGTCTAGCTTTACAAGTCATAAAACCATGAATTTAAGGACACAATACCAGGATTAACAAGCTTAACTACAAGATATTACAGCAGATCATACATTGAGACTGTAGCAACAAGTTCAAGGGGCAAACAATCTTTTAATGGAACAAGTGTAGCTAAAATACTTAAGCGTCGGACCAAGTGATATCCATTTCTCCCCGTTGTCAGGAAGACATCCCCAAGGCCTCCATACGGCTTTTGAGGCATCAACTATATTGTTATTACATGGGGGTTGCATAATCATGGGGCTCCATCACAGCCCATAGTTAGTCATCACCATCCACGACCTTAGCTCGAACGCTTTCTGCCATTGGCACTTATGATGATGTCATTAAGGCACCTCCTTCCTTTGTTGTACCATCCGGTTGAAGTGCACAGACTGGTGGGTCATCAGAGTGTACTGTTATCGCATTCCCCGATGGGTTGGGCCACCACCATCTCCCCCTTTTGAAAACTGTTAAGAGTAAGAACGGCCTAGTAATTACCAGAAACTGCTGGCGACTCTGTAAATTGGGTAGAGTTTTCCCTCTATGCCCTCTACACAACAGCGGAGTCATTTTCTTGGTTACTTCTCCAGGAGGGGGTTTTTCTTCCCCTGATGATTGCGCTAGGTCTGCAAACCTGAGCCTCGATTTTCAATGACAATGTGTTAACAATAGAATGAGCATAAAAAAGGGATCCCCCTAAATTGAATGTCTTCATATTCTCTCTCAATTTGTGTGTGTGTGTGTTGGGGGTGGGGGACAGGGTTGTAGTGCTTGATATGAATTATATTGCAAGTTTCAGCTATTTATATGATCACATGCAGGAGCAGTCCAGTTTTCTTGAAGGAAATTAGAGCTATAAGGTTAAGTCAGTTAGAGAAAAAACAACAATGAATGGTTCAAATCTTTGTATACTATACTGTTTCCAATGGGGGCCCCCAGCCCAGATAGTTGCTATAGCCCGTCAAGTTAAACAATGATTAAAAATCCAGTTACTAGATTATCAATTACATTACACATGTATTATGTTTACCCCTGTGTATTTAGGGTTGAGAATTGCAAATTTCAGATATAAAAGGGCGAAAAATTAGCATGTTAATCTTTCTGGTCTAAGAGTCATCCTATCACATCGCTTTTGTCATTACGATTAAGTCATTTCACCTATTAAATAAGCTTTTTGCTTAAAAATTACTAGTATTTTACAAAGATGAGCTTAACAGAAGTTAGAACGCAGCCAAAGCTGCAGTCTCAATTGGGTGAAGAAAAATTCAAAGAAGTAGACAAGAAGGTTGCATTGTTGGATACTTATAAAAAATTGTCATATAATATTATTATATATCATGAGCTGATATATCCCTAAGTTATCGAGAGATATGAGCGGGAGGGACGGAGAGTCCTCCTCTTTTCCTCTTCTCTTTACTGCATAAAGATATTAATCATTGATTTTGGTAACTTTAAATTAGTTCGTAGTCAGTGATGAGATTAGACGTCTCATCTGCGAAAATTATAATATTGTTAACTTCTACATGATAGAATGGTTTATCTCAACCATCAGAGTAGATGACTTTAGGTTAAAGTATTAGTATATTGGGAGTATACTGAACTGGATCGTCGTAAGAAAGTATATTATATAAAACTATTATTTTATGATAAAATCATACATTCTCTATTTGAAATTGACTCTTAATCCTGAGAGAATGGTGAACTCAGGTTCTTGATATTATTCACTTTGATTTATCAATTAGTGAGGCTAATTGAGGTCAACACTTTGGTATTTTGGGAGGTCATTGTTAGGTCTGTTGGAACCAAGGAATAAAATTTTCATTTGTTTCCATCAAAACAGTCGAAACGTTTCCGTTTTCTAAGAGACCGAAGTGAAACATTAGTGGAATAACGAAACACTATTATTACGATCCAAATTCGCTGAAATATAGAATAATAGACCAAAACACGACGCTATATACCTAAACAATAGTTTGGTATTAACCCAGGATCAAATTTTTTATAAAGATGTACATTTTCATACAAGATTGTATTTAATTATTTTTTCATATTTAATCACTTTTGAAATATTCCAACATTCCAATATTTTGAAAATATTTCAGAAACGTTTCCGTTTCTGAGCCACCGAAACAACCCCTCGAAACGAAAATTTACCCTTGGTTGGAATACTAATTCTCAAGATGACATCTCTCACCTCGCTTGTAAGAAGAGAACGGGATCACTTTTGAGTTAAATTCTTAATTTAGTCATGAATTCAGATCCGACTTTTTCGATAAATTGTTTATCGAAATGAAGAATTATTGTTTTAATGACTAAATAGGAAATGAATTATGAATCATAAGATTTGAAAATAATTAAAATTTGGTGATGGTTAATTAATCAAATCCTAATTATTGGTACTTATGAAGAGGGATTTTAATTGTGGCATAAAATAGTAATGGGAGTATTTTAGTCCTTTTAATTTATAGTGCAATCCAAATTATATAGTGAAATTGATTTTGATTAATTAAATTACTAAATTAAGTTATGAGATAAATAAGATATTAGTAATTTAGTTAGAGCTAAATTAGGACTCCCTAAGATCTATATCTTTACCTTAGTTGAAAAACTAGCCTATATATATATATATATGATATGTGAGCTGTCAATACTAATAAGTTAATTTTTTGCAGAATTTTATGAGAGAAAAAATTTGAGAGCCCACACTCTAGAAGGATTGGAGAAAAAATGATATAAGATTAAAGGGTAGATTATAAAAATAATCCAAAGTGTTTAGGATTAGGGTTTGATCAAAACAAGTCATGAGAAAAAATTTCATCAACAATCTGTCCGTTCGAACTTTTCTTCAACTGGTTGAGCATCATCTTCGACCGGTCGAGATTTTCTTCAATTGGTCGAACTGCTATGCGGTAGCAAGGAGGTGCAGCATGGAGGCAGATTTGACATCTAGGGTTCATACTTGATTTATTCTTGTGCAAATTAAGGTATATCTAACCCTCTCATAATCGATGTTGTATGATATACATGTTTAAGATCTGAAAGAAGAAAAATAAATAAAAATTATGCTTCCGCTAAGGATACGGTCCCCTTCATAAATTACTCTAAATGTACATTAGAATATGGAAACAAAAGATGCTTTTTGTTATCAGATACTGCATTTGTTCAAGTCCCTTTCAAGAAGTTCACTGCCATCGCAGAGATTATGCGATGGTTGACGGTATCTGAGATTTTTGGAAGAAAAAATATACGTGCACCAAATCAGGCACCACTTATGGGAACCACCCCTTGTGAGTTTTCTGTGTCCAGTCATGTATCGGATTCGTTGTGTAGGAGGGCACTTACTGGAGAGGGAACTGGTAGTAGCTTCGGTATAGCGGTATGAAAACAAGTCTACTAATTTAACCTAAGAACTACGACCGACCTTCACTAATTTCTTCATTTATAGCATACCAACCATAAGAGGACTTAAATTTTTTATTTTGCTCATTTTGACTCAAGAATATCTGCAGCTAGATATCATTGTTTGCAGATGGATTAGGAGTTGTGATGGTGGAAATGATTATAATTGATGGTTTCCCTTAATCAAGATGGCTTCCCTTGATCAAGGCTTGGATGATGCTTTGTTGTGATTCGTGACATTATAAACGAGCTTCCAAAATATAGACAAATAAAATTGTATCGACTCCCCTTAACTATAGGTACAAAGCTAGCAGCCATGATAAAAAATAAAAAAAAGAGCAATAATTGAAATGGTCGGAACTAGATTAAATTTCTCTTTATTCCTTCAAGCAAGTTTGAGTGACCACTGAAAATGCATGCAATTAAGTTTTGATTTAGCAATTCAAGATTAAAGCTTTGAGGTATTGGAATTTTAGCAACATTAAAGGACAAGAAAACTTTGCATAATCTTGCTTATGGTCACTGTCCAAGAAAGAGGTGGTCATGGTGATTGAACTTAACAACTACTCGAACCAATGCTCTCTCTGCCTCTTTCTCATGCTCACGAGTTTTGACATTGGACTAACCATTGGAAATGTAGTTGAAAATCTGATATTAAATTATTTGCTTCTGGATCATTGATTGCTTTGTAATTCATACAACCATGAATAGTGAATACATAAATAGGATCAACCGATTAAATTACATGTATTCTAGCAGATAATGGATAGTACTTGGACCTCATACAATGGTGAATTTGTTTGACAAATGACAACCACCTAGAAACATAATTATGAGAAGACAATCTTTTAACGAAACATAAGCAGCTGGAAAAACTTAAGCATCAGACCAGGTAATATCCATTTTCCCCAGTTGTCACGAGACACTCCCAAGGCCTCCCACACGTCTTTTGAGGCATCAACGATATTGTTATTGCAGGGGGCTGATAATCATGGTCTTTATCAAATCCCATAGTTGAGTTCGCACCAGTCACGACCTTAAGCTCTAACGCTCCTCCCATTAGCATATGATGATATCATTTAGGACATTCTTCCTTTGTTGTTCCATCCAGTTGATGTTGCCACCAACTGGGTGTGTCATCAGAGGGTAATGGTTATCGCATGCCGATGGGCCACCACCATCTCCACCCTCTTGGAAACGTGAGAGTAAGAACCGCCCTTAGTCATTGTACTTAGAAATTGTGGCGAACATCTGTAAAAGGGGTTAGAGTTTTGCCCTCTGCACAACAATCGGAGTCATTTTCTTAGTTGCATTCTCCAGGAGAAGTTTCTCCCCTGATATGCCGCTAGGTCTGCAAAACCTGAGCTCAATTTCAAGACAACGTGTTACAAGTAGAATGAGCAATATAAGAAGGATCCCCCTAAGTTGAATGTCTTCATCTGTGTGTGTGTGTGTGTTGTAGTGCTTGATATGAATTAGATTGCAAGTTTCAGCTATTTATAAGACCACATGCATTGGCAGTCCAGTTTTTTCGAAGGAAATTGGAGTTATAAGGTTAAGTCAGAGAGAAAACAACAAAGAAGAGTTCGAATTTTTTGTATACCTTATTGATTCCGAAGGGAATATATTTATACACCCGCCAAGATAGCGGCTATAGCCCACTGAGTTAAACAGTGATTAAAAATCCCATTACTGGATTACCAATTACGTATACATGTGTACTATATCCTTTCACATTGTTAGGCGCCAAGGATTGCAAATTTCAAATATAAAATGATGATAATTAGTATGTTAATCTTTTTGGTGTAACGGTCATCCTATCACATCGATGTTGCCATTACAATTAAGTCACTTCCTGTGTTTAATAACCTGTTTCCTTATTTTACAAAGATGAGCTTAACAAAACCTAGAACACAGCCAAAGCTGCAGTCCCAATTGGTCGCAGATAAATTTCATAGAAGCAAGACAAGAAGGCTGCATTATTGGGTATAGTTATTTGTGTTGTTTTATGTGAAAGGATCCTTATATATAATAATATATGTCATATAATATCTATTTTTCATGCTTACTTGATTCAACTATGACAAGTGAATATAATAAAAACATTTAACATGGACAATAACAGGTAATCATTTAAGTACATCTGCTAGATTACAAAAATAGTGGAATTTGAATCCCATGCCATACAGGTAATTACTTCATGTATAAATGAATGTAGCTGTGTGTTAGAATATGGAAACACAGAGATGCTTTTTGTTATCAGATACCGCATTAGTTCAAGTCCCTTTCAAGAAGCTCACGGTCATTGCAGAGATTCTCTGATGGTTGATGTTATCTCAAAGGCTTGTGGGAATGCTGAAAGAAAAAAGATACGTGCACCATATCCACAACCACACTTTATGGGACCCACCCCTTGTGAGTATTCTTTGTCTTGTTATGTGTCGGATTCCGTGCGTAGACGGGATCTTATTGGAAAGGGGATCGATTGTAGCTTCGGTATAGCTGTATGAGTATGGTTCTACTAATAAAACTGTCTAAAAATTGACAATCCATGCTATTTCAACAAATTTGCTCAACAATTGAACCCCATAATCAATTTTTCTGGGGCTAGTTGAGCACCCCCAAATCATTTTTTTTGGAAGTCCCTCTAGTGTCCTGCTCTCGCAGAAAGATATGGACACAGAAATACTACTTGGAGTCTCAGTCTCCCAGGTTATGCTTGTCAATTTTTGTCCACAATGTTCATATTCTGAATCATTGACTATATCTGAAAGGAGGTGCTCTCTTCTAGTTATTCCAACCCAGCAAAGACAAACAGTGGTTCTTGCTTGATGGCAAGTAGATGGAAACAAAAGTTGCAATTTTTTTAGTCCGTTTACATGCCATATTAGTTGGCTCACTTTCATAATTTGATGATTTCAACTGCAGATACTAACATGCTTCCCTGATTTTGTTGCCATCTTTGCCAACTTAAGCCAATATCTAACCTTAAGGGCAACGACCGACCTTCACTAATTTCTTCATTTATAGCATTCCAACCATATGCAAGACTTCATTTTGTTTATTTTGCTCATATTTGACTCAAAAATATGTGCAGCTAGATATCTTTGTTTGCAGATGTATTATAGTTACCATATGGTGGCCTCCTCGACCAAGGATTTCTGTAAAGACCCAAGGGGACGCACTGGCATAGTAACTTGAATGGCTTAACCACATGGCCCAAAATGCTTAAATCCGAGTTACTAGTAATAGCACATATGGTTCTTTATATACCAAGATCACCCACGTAGACTTTCAATGTGGGACAGGGTGGCTACATTTGGACGATTTGATATGTGAGCATATAAACTAGCCTTCCAATAGAGAATTGAATCAACTCCCTCAACCTATTGGTATGAAGCTATTAATCATAATCAGAAAAAGAGCAGTAATTGAATGGTCTGAACCATATTAAATCTCTTCCTAACCCTTTAAGCAACTTTGAATGGTCTTCACCATTCTGCGTTCTTCTTTCAATGGGCTCTATTAGATTAGAATACTGCACAAATGGGAATATATATCAAATTATAACTCAACAATGATAACTGATTTAGGCAAAAGAAGATCATAAAAGCGCATATAAGTTAATTAACAGTGGAATACAAAACAAGGGCAACTCATTAGTCATTGAAACTCATGCAGGGGCATCAAACTCATCAAATTAGATCTGGCTTAGTTATAAGCTATAATCAAAACCCATTGACATGC
>CM018901.1:14046539-14049039 GCA_009663005.1 Actinidia chinensis
CATGTCAACCTCTTTTTGGATATATCAAAATGTAATATCATTTTTTAGATGTTACATGAATAACTTAGAGTATACATCATGTAACCTTCTTCTTAGATTGATTAATTGTAAATATATAAAAAATACATAAATATTCGTATAAAATAGGTAGTAATTCCTAACTCCCATTGCAAGACTTTTTAAAATAATTTTTTATATTTGTGGAGCAATAACAATACATTTGGGAGTTGTTTTTTTTGTTTTTTTTAAGAAATAGATAAAGCGTGGAGAAGAGGTGTGAAAGAGAGACTGAAAAGACCTGTCAATAGAATCACATGGCAGAGAAGGGTTTTCGGGGAAAGAGAGACTGAAAAGGCCTGTCAATAGAATCACATGGCAGAGACGGGGTTTCCACAACAATGCTGCTGATACTACTACTCCGCATTCAATGCCGAATAATCGAAGAGAGAGAAAGCCAGGGCTTGGCATTTAATGACTGATATGAATCAGTCTATAATTAATTATAGAGTATATGTATAGCCTCTGCCAAGGAAATTTGGATCATTGACGTGAAATTAATGCCACTGTTCTTTCGAGGTTTCAATTCAATTCACCTAAAGTTTTTTTTTTTTTTTAAATACACTAACCACTCATGAGATTCTGAATTAATACACAAAGTATTTTGAGGTTTAAAACTTATAACAGATTTCTCTCATTTTACACTAATCATTCCTGAGATTTTGGATTAATACACAAAGTATTGGAATACCATATATGTCATTTTTTTCGACAAAATTACTATATACTTCACAAGGATATTGATTGAATGACAAATGAAAAAGGAACATGAGTCTTATAGACAATATAAAAGGGTCAGTGCAATGTGAAATATTTCAATAAAAAAAATATGAAAAAACTTAATCTTATTACTAAAACTTCACCCAATATATAATACAAATTATAATTTAAATAAAAAAAATTAATAAAAAAAAATTCCTAATTAATGTATGATCAACATGACTTATTATAGAAGAGTAATTAAGAAACTTTCTTAAAAAATTAAGGAATAAAATCTCCCAATTCCAATACTCCCCCTAAAGCTGAGGCGAAAATATCAACAAGCCCCAGCTTGACAAGAGATGACTTCAGTAATGAGGGTCTAATAGACTTAGTGAACATATCAGCAGTCTGAGCAGATGATGAGACAAAGTAGAGAGTAATAATTCATGAACGAACTTTTTTTCGAATGAAGTGAATATCAACTTTGATATATTTCATTCTCTCATAAAGAACCGAATCAGTAGATAAAATAATAGCAGACTTATTGTCACAGAATAAGGAAGACGAGTTTGTCACTGAGAAACCCAACTCAGATAAAAGAGATCGCAGCCAAATGAGCTCACTCGGTACTCGAACTCAGAAGAAGACCGAGAGATAACATCTTACTTTTTACTTTTTCAAGATATGAGATGACTACCATGAAAAGTTCAAAAGTCAGAAGTAGTGCATCCATCACTCTTAGAACCTGCATAATCAACATTTGTAAGTAAAACATGAGAGGCCCGATTAGATTCCAAACTTATAGAACAAACCAAAACCAGGACATGTCTTAAGGTAGTGGAAAATGTGATACACACAACATCTAAATGAGAGGTACGTGTCGAGGGCATAAACTGGCTCGCAACACTGATAGAAAACGTGAGATTCGGCCTTGTGTTCGTCAAATAAATGAGTCAACCCACAAGCCGCTGATAGATAGATGGATCTAGTAACAGTTCCCTTGACTCGGCTGATATCTTTAGATTTGGAACCATAGGCGTTGATGTAGGGCTAACCCCAATAGCATGTATCCGAAGACAAGTAAAGAGAAACTTCCTCACTGAAAGAGTAGATACTGGGAAGATCGAGCAAACATACAATACCGCAAATAACAAAGAGCGTCACAAATCCTTAATGTCGAAGACCGCCTAAGTCCAATGTTCATGAACAATATCAAAAGTAATCTCCCATAATGATAAATATCATCCAAATAAACGTGAGATAACAAAAAAAAAACAAAAAAAACAATGATGCCACCAACCCTAAGATTGGCGACGAATAAATAGGTATGATCTGACTGGCACTGAACAAACCCAATAGAAAAGATACCTCACTACCAAGTGGTGAACCAAACAGAGAAAATTGTTAAGGCCCTAGATAAATTTCGGAGCGACAAATATTACCCGAAACTCCCCTTAGAGCCTGAAAACCTAGTAGAATGGAACAATATCTATCGTCTAAGAAAGGTCATCATAAGGAAGATTTTGAAATTCAATGATGAAGATACCACGAATCACAGAAGTAACAAGAAAAAAAATTCAAGGCGACATTGGTGTTTAATTTGGCAACGGGGCCAAAATGTACCTACTGGTACCAAAATCGTTGGCGCCAATGCTGAAGTAAAAGCTTTAGTGACAAGGCGACCTCTATATCTATCCACCGAACCATTCGCCAAATACTTTACACTGAACACTCATTTACA
>CM018901.1:14066539-14069039 GCA_009663005.1 Actinidia chinensis
CCAAATCTCACAGGGAATTTTATTTAATATTTTTCTAAATAAAATTCGGTTTAGAACATAGCAAAAAATATTGATCGCTTCGGCCCAAAAATAATTTGGTAAATCATTTTCACAAAGTAGTATGGTTCTTCTCATTTATTGCAAAACTTTATTTTTCCTTTCAACAACATCATTTTGTTGAGGCGTTCTAAGAGTCGAAAAATTATGGTTCAAACCATTTTCATCATAAAATATTTTAAAAATTTTGCAATCAAATTTTCCTCCATTAACAATTCTAATTGAGGTAATTGAATGTGCCTTTTTATTTTGAACATTTCTATAAATTTTGTGAAAAAGTCAATTATTTTATCCTTATGAGCCAAGAAGAATATCCATGTAAATATTGAATAATCATCAACAATAACAAGTGCATTGTTTTTCACTAAGACTTAACGTCCTAGATGGTCTAAATAAGTCCATATGCAAAAGTTGGAGTGGTATAGTAGTATTGAGCATATTTATGAATTTGAAAAAAATCGAATTTGTTTGCCCATTTGACAAGCATCACAAATCTTATCATTTTCAAATTTGATTTTGGAAGCCCTTTTATTAAATTATATTTTGAAACTTTTTCAAGTAAACTCATACTAATATGGCCAAGTCTTCCATGTCACAACCAACTTTCATAAACATGTGTCGACATTTTCTGGGCAGAAATTATTTTCAAGTTTTCCTTGATCAATTAAGCATTAATTCATAATTCTTATAATTTACACACTATATAGAGTCATTAGCTACTAACCATGGTTATCAAAATCGCGATCCGGATCATAGGATCGTACGATCCCATGATCCCAAATGGATGAATCGATCCGGATCGATAAAATAATCACAGTGGGATAGGATCGTTGTAGGATCGTATAGGATCGCGACTCGGATCGTATAGGATCGCGGTAGGATCGTATGGAAATGTCTTTTTAGTTGCTTATATCTTTGAATAATGCTAGGACTACTAATACATTAACTTCATGTAAGTAACATAGAAAGAAGTGAGAAGGCACGGATTTTGAACATTGATCTTCTCACACAAACCTTATAATCACAATTTAAAGTTGGGTGAGAGTTTTATTCATTGAGGCTACATCCTCAAGATTATATAGGTCAAATTTGTGAATGCTCATGTGGTCATTTGTTCTTGTTGATATTAACTTTTTTTTTATATAATAGGTTCACTCTATTTATTTTGAAAGTAATAATCATTAAATTACAAAAATATTAGTTTTTGGTATCTACGGGAGATCTTACGATTCCTCAATGCGATCCTCGATCCGATCCGAAAAACTCCAAAAAGATCCAAGGTCGGATCCCGATTTTGACAACCTTGCTATTAACACAATATTTTATTATTATCAAAATCAAGACATTGAGTCAATATGCTGGTGTGCTAGGCTACACGGGGGTAGGGGCGTGTTGGGCTGGTCGCTGTTTTGACAGCAGTGGCTGCTGAACTGCTAGTTGTTGTGACGGGTGCAGGTGGCTGTTGTTACAGCAATGTTTGAAGGCTAAGGCTACTGGTTCATTGGGCTGAACTTAGGTTGTTATTGGCTATTGCGACAGTAGAGTTTAGGCTATTGTAGGGTTGCGGCTTGTGGCTGTTGTAAAGGCAATATTAGTGGCTCTGATACTAAAAAAAAATATGAAAAAGCTTAATTTTGTTATTAAAACTTCACCTAATATATAATACAAACTATAATTTAAATAAAAAAAACTAATAAAGAGAAATTTTTCTAATTAACTTATGGCCAATGTGACATATAGAGGTGTCAAATGTGCCCGCCGTACCGTGTCAGGCCCATTTACTTAACATGTTGTGCTGTGCCGTGCCTTAATCGTGCCGTGCCATTTTTAATCGTGTCATACCGTGCCATTTTTTCTTTATTTGTGACGTGTCGTACCGTGCCATTTTGTAATATGTCGTGTCGTGGCCGACCCATTAATTAATCGTGTCGTGTCGTTGCCCAGCCTACTATTTAAATCAGTGCCATGCCGGCCCAACTAAACTTAGTCAGTGACTCGTTCGGTGTGTCGTGCACGTCTACAATCGTGTCGTGCCGTGCCCGGTTTTAATTGTGCGTGGTCGTCCGTGCCGGATTAAAATTTCACCACCTAAAATATATTTATAAGGAGTATAAATGAACGAAAAGTCTCATTAACACTCCAGATGTAAAAAGAGCAATTTTGAGAGATTATGCCACACCACCTCGTTATATTCACTAAGTAAAAAAAATACGACAATTTTAAAAATCGATTATTATTTTTGAAATAAAAAAAAAAAAAAAAAAAAAAAATAATTATTATTTTTAAAAATGTATTTTTATCTTATTCTGGCCTACTATGGGCCGGAGTCAAAATTTTTATTTTATAGTTTTTGTTATCAAAATTTAATTTTTTTTATTTTTTTATTTTTTTATTTTTGTTATTCATTTATTTTTAAATTCTCCTCTCCAATTTTTTTCTTATT
>CM018901.1:14121539-14129039 GCA_009663005.1 Actinidia chinensis
TTTGAAAATGTGATTGCCAATTTAAAAAATATGCTAGCAATAATTTCTGGACTTTGAAAATTTGATTCCAAATTGAAAATTGTTAGCAACAATTCTGACTTTGAAATTTTGATTCCAAGTTGAAAAAGGGGTTAGCAACAATCTGACTTTGAAATTTGATTCCAATTTTGAAAAATTTGGAAAGCAACAATTTCTGACTTTGAAAATGTGGTGCCAACTTGAAAAAAATTGGAGAAGAACAGAACAATTTCTGACTTTGAAAATGTAGTTGCAACTTTGAATTTGGATATAAACAATTTCTGACTTGCAAATGTGTGATTGCAAATGTGAAAATTGGAAGCAAATTTCAAATCCCTTCAACGGTTATTCTGCTAAGGCCATAAATACATATCCTTAGCTGTCATTCATAAGATAAGTATAATTAAGTGAGAAAAACAAGCTGAGGAACTCAGAGCAACTTCCTCAATTTCTTGAGCCTTTCAAGTTTGATACATGACAAGAAGTTCTTAGTGGAAGATATCATTGTAAAAGCCTTTCAGTTGTATATTCCTTCTCAAAAAAGGAGAAGAAAGAGAATTGGTATTGTTTTTTTTTTTTTTTTTTTTTTGAGAGAAATCTCAAATCCGACCATAGTTGATTGTACTAGAGGGTTTGGTGTGAGCCCTTGAGGGTTGGGTGGACCCTTGTGAGGTAGTGAAGGGGATTTTCCACCGTGTGAAAGAAGAGTGGTGGGCTCTGACGTTGTAAAGGTGTGAACTCCACCCGTAAGGAGTTTGGGATTAGTGGCATTGAAATCTCAAGTGGTTGTGTATATGGCTGGAGATGTGGACGTAGGTTAGGAGACCGACCATATAAATCGCCGAGTTAGGAATCTCTCTCCCTATCTCTTTATTATTGTGCTCATTTATATTCTTTACATTATACTGCTTCTTAAATTATTCTAAACTTTAATTCAGTATTAATTTTTATTAAAGAAAAGTTTGTCAACAACCCTATTTCACCCCTCTAGGGTTGATTGATGCTGAGCAACAATTTGTATCAAAGCCTAAACTCTAATATTTGGCTAACATCCAAGAAGGTACGCTCATGGCAACACAAATGGAATGATCTTTCGCCGAAGACACTCCTCAAATAGGCCTTCCGTTATTTAATGGGATCATTATACATATGGAAGAATAGATGAGAATTTATATTAGCCTTGGATATAGCTTGGAAAATCATTAGAGATGGTCCCTATATTCCCACGAAAATAGTTGATAAGACAAAAGCATAAACTGAGGAAGAAAATGGATAAAGATGATTCACCTTAATTCAACTAAGCTAAGGTTTATAAATAGTTATATTGTGCTTGAGATACAATGAGTTTAATCGGAATATATGCCTGCGAATCCGCAAAAGGGAAATATGGGACAACACTTTGAAGTAAAATTATGAAGGTACAAATCAAGAAAAGAATCTAAAATCAGTAGGTTAGTTCTGAGTATGAACTAGATGTAGAAATCTGAAGAATCTATGGAGAGGTTTACTAGATTTACTAATATTATAAATTCATTAAAATCTCTGGCAAATGTATACTATGTGGAAAATGTGAGAAACATTTTAGGTCCTGCCAAAACATGGGGATGCAAAAGTCACAGCTATGAAGAGCAAGATATCACACCGATGGTCTGATGAACTTTTGGGTCACTCATGACCATGAGATCATGTGGAAGGGACGAGAAGGAGAAGCAAGCCAAAAGAAGTCTCGCACTCAATCCTCTCATAAGAAAGTGAGGAATAGGAATAAGAAGAAGGAGAGAGTGACGACGATAAAGAAATGGCACTTCTCACAAAACGATTCAAAGGTTTTTATGAGAGAAAAGGAGAAAACATTCATACGAAGCATAATAGAAAGAGACTCCTTACAGCGAAACAAGCAAAAAGGATCCTCATTTGCTTCGAGTGCCATAAGCCTGGAAATATAAATCAGATTGCCCTCGCCTAAGAAGGAAGGAAATAAATTCAAAAGAAACGCCTTGAAGGTGACTTGGGATGATTCAGAAGGAAGCGAATCAGAAAGAGATAGCGAAAATAAATGGCTAAACCATGTTAAATTGAAACATAATTTACCAAGTATTTTTGGGCTTGAAGCTGTAAATACAGCTGTTATATTATAAATCGTATAGTATTAGATCAAAACTTGAAAAGAATCCTTACGAGTTTGGAAAGGAAGAAGAACACCCAAATATTGGCTATTTTAAAGGATTGGTTGTAAATACTTTATTCTAAATGACAAGATAATTTGGGTAAAATTGATTGCTACATCTGATAAAAGCATATTTCTTGGATATTCTACTAATAGCAAAAACTTATAGAGTATTAACAAAAGAACTTTAACTATTGAAGAGTATTACAGTTGCGATTTGATGAAATTGATTCTTTCAAACCTAGAACATTGATGATAATGATGATGTAGTAATGCTACAGAAACTAATGATAATAATATTAATTCAAAAGATCAATCTCTCAAGACTCTAATAAAGAAGAAAGTATGGAAAAATGCATCTCATCTTGAAAAAATCAACAAAGTTCCTAAATCTTGGAGAATTGTTAAAGGGATCACCCTATTGATAAATTAGGTGGACCCCTCACAAGGTTGTAATTACGCGATTTTCACTTAGAAAGGTGTAATAACATGGCCTTTGTCCAGAAATTGAGCCTAAGAATATGACGAAGCTGAATGAAAACTGATGAGTTTTGGTAATGGTATGGAAGAAGAGCTTAACCAATTGAGAGGAAAATGTTTGGACATTGGTTCTAGGACCTACACATCAATCAGTTATGGAACAAAATGGGTTTTCGTAATAAAAAGGATGAAAATGGCATTATCATTAGAAATAAAGCTAGAGTTAGTAGCACAAGGGTTTCAACCAAAGAAGAAGGGAATTGGACTATTCTATGAAGAAACATTTGCCCCAGAGCTCGACTTGAAGCCTATAAGATGTATTAGTTTGCTTCTGAAGAGTTTAAATTATTTCAAATGGATATCCAAAAGTGCATTTTTAAATGGTGTTCATTTCTGAGAAGTTATGTTGAACAACCACCCGGTGGTTTGAAAAGCACGAATTTTCAAATCATGTTCAACATGACCAAAGCTTGTATGGCTTGAACAAAGCCCCAAAGAGCAGGTATGAAAAATTAATGGATTAGTGGATTTCCTTTGGAAAAATAAAAAAGTTTACAAGAGGAAAAATTGACACTACCTATTTACCCAAACCAAAAAAAATGATGATTTTTTACTTATGGGAGTATATATAGACACTAATTGAAAACAAATTTAAACACTTTATCTCAACCCTTGAAATCAGGGCTGAGATTAAAACAATCCATCTCTTCCTCTCACACAACACCCAGTTCTCCTCCCTCCCTCCCTAACGCAAGCAACAGAGAAACCATCTCTCTCTCTTCTACCCCGCCTACGCCTCTTCCCCCCCCCAACCCCACGGCTTTACCCTCCCCACTCCTAGATTTTCCCCCCCTACGCAACACCCTCCCTCGAGGACTTTGAGGTCGCCCTACACTTTCTCTCTTCACCGCGGGCCCGGTTTTAACCCTCCCCACAGAATCCAGTAAGTATCTCAATCTTCTTGCGCCTACCAATTGTCGATCTTGTCCTCACTGAGTTTTTTTCCTCAAAAATCACTTCCCAAAATTTCAAAAAATACAATTTAACTTGTTGCTTTGTCCGATGGTGTTTACAATCTTTGGCGGCCTAATCACCTGTTCGATCTTTGTCATCACGAATTGTCCATAAAAACCTCCTATTCGACCCAAAACCAGGAAAGTGTGGTATTGGATGAGGAAAAAGAAAGTGAGTTGCAGAAAGCCCAAGAAAATTCAGCTTCTAACTGGAATAATGATATAGAGGTGAGTATTTGTCACCAATAAAATATCAAATGATCCATTGGCAGTCCACTGAATCTTAAGTGTATATTCATGACAGTGTGGAATATTAATTGCAAATGGCATTAAATTAAGGCCTCTTGAATGCGCATGCTCATTGAAACCTTCAATTGGAAGGGTCTGCCTTACTATTGAAGGCTTTATAGAGGCGAGTGTAGGGCGCAGACCTCAAAGGTTCTTAGAGGGAGGGTGTTCTTGGGAGGGGGAGGAAAGAGAAGTAGGAGTGGGGGGAGGGTAAAAGCCGTGTGGGGGGGAAGAGAGTAGGGTGGGAGGAGGAGAGGAGGATGGGTTGGGTTGCTTGTTGTTTGCGTTAGGGAAGGAGAAGAAAGAGCTGGGTGGTTGTGTGGGGGGGAGGATGAGAGAGAGGATTGTTTTAATCTCAGCCATTGATTGCCAATGGGTTGAGATGAAGAGGTTGAAAATTTCTGTGTTTAAAATTAGTGGCTATGGATCAATCCCCTTTACTATTGTGCAAATATAGGTTGATGATATTATTTTGGATCAACAAATGAAAATATGTGAGTGGAATTTTCAAAAATTATGCAAAAAGAATTTGAAATAAGCATGATGGGTGGAACTAAATTTCTTCTTGCTCTTCAATTAAGCAACTAAAAATGGAATCTTTATTAACCAATCTAATATATAAAGATTTCTCAAAAAATTTGGAATAGAAAATTCAAAAAATTATGCAACCCCTCTGAATTTCAACAACTAAACTCGATAGATTGAAAATGAAAACATGTTGATATTAAAAAATATAGAAGGGAATGATGCGTAGTTTACTTATTTAACGGCCAGTAGGCCAAATATCATGATTAGTGTTGCTTATGGCATATTTCAACATGTCCATAAAAGAAAGGATGGGAATTACATCTAATTGGCCGTTAAAAGAATTTTTCGATATTTACTTGGACAATTAGATCTAGGTTATGGTATCCTAAATTATCTCATTGGATTAGTAAGGTATTCAGATGCAGATTTGGGCTGGGTGCCAAAATTGATCGCAAGAGTACAAGGGCACGTTCACGTCTAGGGGACATCAACTGTTTCTTGTTTTTAGCAAGAAGCAAATTCAGGTTGCTCGTCCACTGACTGAAGCAGAATATATTGCTGCAGGCAGTTGTTGTGCCAAGTTCTTTTCTGAAGCAACAATTGAAAGATTTTAAATTAAAGTTTGATCACATACCTCTCAGAGTGATAATACTAGTGCTAAAATATTTCTAAAAATCATATTCTCACGCACGAACAAAAATATATTGAAATTAGATATCATTTTATTCGTGATCATGTTCAAAAGGAGATATAAATTAAAATTTATAATACTGAGAGGGGTTTTTCAATGGCTGACATACTTCACAAAACCACTTCAAGAGGATCGTTATTATGCACCATTCGTCGAGAATTGGTATGTGTAGACCTGCAGATATGCTAATATTTTAGATTATTATGTATTTATATAAATAATTTAATTGTTTTTTAATATAATACCTTGTTTAGCTTCTGGGCGAGAAATCTTAAGATTTTTCTGGACTCAAGCAAGAGACTCTCCTGTTACCTCCCGAGACGGTTAGTGTTATCTCCAGTTCTGAAATTTTATTCCAAAGTCATTTTGCATATGAATCTACAAGTTTCTTCAGCTCTTTATTCTCATACTGGAAACCTCTATTCCTTCGTTGCAAACTCAAAACTGAGTCCTTGCTCTTGAACTTCATTCCTCGAACTTGCAGACGTCGAGCCATATTTGAACGAAGAAAGGCCCACTGAAATACTGAGTGACATAGGTCATTAAGGGCTCGACATCAATCCTATCCGCCAATACTTTTCATCTTGTGGAGTAGTAGGAATGATCCCTCTAGTACGATGCAGCACTGCATAATCCAGCATCACAGAGACATTAGTCATGAGAGGATCTTTTTGAGATAGAATGATGAACACGAATTTCTGGTTGTACATTAGGCACAGCATTTAAAATCAAAATTATTTTGAGAAGAAAAAGCCATTTTGAAAACTAAGGAAAGAAACTGGATTTTTCTTCAAAGAACCGGAAGAAGAAAGAAGAAGAGAAACTATTTTGGGATCTAGGAAGAGTTTTTTTCGGACAAAATATGGCTCAAGTCGTCCTTCTGGTACAGCGCCCAACCTACCACTGACAAATAATCTTTTAAATTGCACTTTTTATTTTTTATTTTTTGTCAAAGATCTCATGCGTCATCACATGCGTCACAGCACCTATTCCTGTTAAATCTACATCTATAAAATTAACTGTTCTTCTGCCCTTGCCAAGCACAATTTCTGTTCTCCCAATCCTTTCATACTCTGAAAAGCTAATCTTTTATTCCAGTTTCAGCATCATCACTTCTTAAGAAGAAAGCTGTAGCATCGCACCAAATTCTACAGGCTAAATTCTAAAAGGCACGAAAAGATGCAACATCACAACTTGATTCACAAAAACAACAGAAGCAAGACTATTCTTGATCATGTCATCTAGAAGCAAGATTATTCGTGATTCATGCTTTTAGATAAGTATCCTTCTCTTCATGTCAACTGGATTTCTTCCCCCTGAAAATAGAATTGTGACAGAAGAGAGAAAGCACAACTGATACGGGTGTCTAACTATATCTTTCCTGAATTGTTATGTTTGCCTCACCATTTCTGGAGTTTCAAAATGTTTTTTTTTTTTTTTTCATTATTAGCAAGCTTTCAATCTTTTTTATCGTTAGATATAACTTCACATGAAAGGGGGAGCATCTTGTCTTTCATAGGGGAGCTTTTACATTAGGCTTTTTGTTGATGTCAAAAAGGGGGAGAGGAGAAATAAGGATATACAAACAAAATTGTGTATTCCCATACAATAAGCTTAAATAAAAATGCATTATTCTCAGTGATTAATACTGCTTTGATCAGTGTACTAGTTATTATTACAATGTGCTTAAAATTTTTATATCATAATTTGTTCATCATCAAAAAAGGGGGAGATGTTTAGCCCTTGAGTGGCGTTCATGCCGATTTATGTTGCAAAATTTATTTGATCGATAAACAAATTCTATCTTATTGCTCTAATGTATTAATTCAAGTATGATAGTTGCCAAGAAAGATTAAGCACAATTATCTCAAGAGCAAAAAATAATCGAAAATTTTGCGACTGCAAAGTAGTAAAGAAGACCTTCAAGGCACTTGGAAGATCTCAAGAATGAAAAACTTTCATTAGGGTATTTTGTAAAGATCTTGTATGGTTAATTCTTGAGGCTCTAAATGCCCTTAAGATCCTTCATGCATTTTTAAAAAATACAAAAATGCAGTAAAATTAAACGTTCTTCAAAAATGTGCTATAAATAATTCTTATCTTTGAAATTTAAGTACAATTTTGAAGATGAGCTAGCAATAATTTTTCATTTTGAAAATTATTTCAGTTGAAAAATTAGTAGCAATAATTTTGGACTTGGAAAATGTGATTGAAATTTAAAACATATGCTAGCACAATTTTCTGACTTTGAAAATTTGATTCCAAATTTAAAAAATTGGTTAGCAACCCAATTTCTGACTTTGAAATTTGATCCA
>CM018901.1:14141539-14144039 GCA_009663005.1 Actinidia chinensis
TTTAAGCATTTGTAACCTTCGGGCAAATCAGTTTTTGGCCATTAAATAAAATTTAGAGTATTTTCTCTTCTTATTTCTTGTGGATCAAGGAACCTTAGTGGATTCTAGGTTTATTGTTCTAGAGATAGACGTGTTTCTGTTTTTGTGGAGATTCCGCATGCGTCAGAAAGGACGCAAAAGGAGAAGGGGTGGGGCCCCGCAGTGAACGAACTGGAAACATGGTTACGGCTTACAAAGAGGGGTCGTAGATGCGTGGTTAAAAAACTGCATGAACTAGAAGCAATCCAATACAAAGGTACGTACTAATTGCAATCAAAATAGTTAAAAAAAAATTAAGTGATGAGAAGGAGGAGAAGTGTTTACCAAAGACCTTGTTTATTATAAAAAAATAAAATGAGGATTTGATGAGAAATTGTGAGAAACAAATATGATTGGCGAGGCATTATTAAATAATACGGAGGATTTGCTTATTAAAATACAAAGGAAGGAAAAAGAAATTATCCCCTATATTCTATTCACATTATTTATTTTTTTATTCATTCAAATATGATACGTGAGAAAATACACCATTGTCTTTTATCTCACCGACATGATTTTTTTTCTTTACAAACCAGTTTGGTGTTTTGTGTGAGGGTTCGGTGAAAAATGATAAGAAATTGAGAGAAATCAGATTGTTTTTTTATGTTGGGATTACAAAAAAGATAAAAAATAAAAAAAGAAAATGTGAGAAATAGAAGTCTCTTAGTAAGCCTTTTGTTTCTCAACAAAAATAAGGACATTTATGAGATTTTGTGGAGTAATAAAAGTAATTTGTTGTGTATTATTAATAATTTCAAGATTGTTCATTAAATTACAAAGAAAAAAATTTCGTATTTTTTGGCTGAGTGCGTCGACGACACCACTCGCACGTAGGAAAGAGGTATGGGAATGGGGGGTGAATGTTCAAGAGAGAGTGGGGGGCATTTTTGTAATTTTATAAGGAAAAAAAAAGGAAGAAAAGTGGTGTCAAGGGTTGGGAAGATAATTTTTTAAATCTCAGGGGAGGTCACTGTAATTTTTCAAATATCAAGAATATTTTGTGTATTAAAGACAAACCTTAGGGGAGGTCAGTGTAATTCTCCCAAAAGTAAAAGATGTTGTCGTGGCATTATTCACACCTCATAGCATAGTGTTTAGTTTCAAATTAGAAGATTTGAAATCCTCTTGACAACCAACATATTGTACCAAAAATTAATGTGAATTGACCCCCATCCAATCAGACGCACTAAAGGCACTTGTCAAGAATTTAACGTAGAAAATTTGTTTTTTGATAAAATAAAAACCTATAAATTTTACCGGAAAACTAAATTATTTTTTGGTAAAACAATCTAAAACTAAATTTTGTAATTGAAAATTTAAATTCTTGTAAAATCTTGTGTTTTTAGCAAACAAACAACTCTTACAAACATTTTTTACCACTTTACTAAAATGTGCCTAGTATTTCATTCAAGTTATAAGGTTTTATATTACGTGCTGCCAGGTCAATAAGTAAAAAAAGTGATTAAGAATTGCTAGTACTTCATTTCATTTTTCTTTGTAATACTAAATCTGGGGGTAAAATTTACATTGAGTTTCTCTTTGTGCCTTTTTTATCATTGACTGTGTTCCTTTGCCAATAAAGAAGAATATTTGGTTCTGAAATAGTGTGTTGGACTCTAAATTTTTTATAAAATTTTGGAGCAAAGAAAATGATATTGAGATACTAAGGCAAATAACCTAATTTCTTTTACTTCTTAATTTTGTGTAAATAACATGTTGAACTCCTGCACTTTGGCCAAAGTTTTATTTAGCGTCATTCAATGCTAATTATATTAGCCCACCCTTAATATATTAGAAAATTTTTAATGTTTTCATTCGGGTAAGAGTCACATTAGTGAGTCTCATTTCAAGTTTCAAAGTATTATTACTTTTTGATAATCTGTGAGTGCACTACTACAAAATAAAAAATAAATTAAAAAATCACATTTTATACCATCTCATGTTTTTTGCAAACGTGATAAAAAAATAGATACCATCTCAGTCTATCTAGTTAACTGAGATTAAAAATGATTGTTTGATTATATTATAAAGAAAAAAATGTTTTTGAAAGTGTTGAGAATGTGCCATGCTTATTATGCCATGGTTCTAGAATAGGAAAGGAAAAGTTGTCAATGGACAACTATAACATTTTACGAATTTTATATTTTCCAAAACATTGATATCAGTTATGTTAGAAATTTAACTTTTTTTTTAATGAATACTTATACCTGCCAAGTATTCCTAGAGCTATCCCCCGGATATATGGGAAAAAATGTGCTTGTGGTGGGCTTGTAATTTGTCCACACGTCTAATTGTAGCAAGAGAAAAAGGGTTGGTTTTCACTTTTGAAAAAAAATATACTACATATTGTGTCTATTGTAAATACGTTTTGATCTAATCGGTTATAATAAATGTTAGGATAGGTGTAGTCATTGGCGGACCT
>CM018901.1:14194039-14196539 GCA_009663005.1 Actinidia chinensis
GGGAGCAATAGGCTGAGGTCTGGGAGAGTGCATGAAGGATTTGGTTTTTAAAATCAGATCGAGAACGGTAAAAATATTTTGGAGTTTCCTATAATATTTGACCTTATAGTTACCTATATATTTTATATAAACGAAAATGAACACCTAATAACTTTTAAGAGTGGGTCTAATTGGAGTTAGATAGACAATTTATTTTTAGAAGTACAGACCGTATGTTGTGTAAAGATTGTAAAGTTATTCAAAGAGAGAGTGTAACAGCACAATATAAACTTTTAATTTTTGATGTTTACATCAAAGGATGACATCGAATTGGGAAGGAACTTAGAAAAACTCTCGAACTAGATGATAGAACCTTAAGAGTGAGACCTTTAGGAGTTTAAAAAAAAATAGCAATGGAGGCACAGTGGGAATTGAGTGAGGATATCGACGTCATATGGAATACAATGACAGAGTGGATTAGACGAATAATAAATGAAGTCCTTGGGGCATATTTGTTTTAGAGATAAAAATGTCAGATTGGATTACAAATCTTGGCACCAGGCCACTAATAAGGTTAGATATGTAATCCTATGGATTTATAATCCATCAAATTTGTCGAATTTGTAATACCCCATCCCCGTTATTACAAATCCATAGGGTATGGATTAGGCCTAAAATTACTAAAATACCCAAAATAAGTAAATAGCAACACCTAGCCACACACCATTTTTCTCAATAAATAAGTAAAAAGAAAAAACTAGATAAAAAAAGAAAATATAGATATAGATGTATAAACAGAAAAAAGAAAAGAAAAAGAAAAAAGAAGATTTTTTTTAAAAAGTATAAAAAAGAAAGAAAAAAAGGAAAAAATTAAAAACTAATAAAAACAGAAATAATATATAAAAACAGTAAAAATAATCAGAAAAACAGAAAAAAGTAGAGAAATAGAGAAAAAATAAAATAAAAAAAGAGAAAAAAAAATAGGGAAAAAAACAGAAAAAAGAAAGGAAAAAATACATAAAAAACTAGATAAAAATAGAAAAATTAAAATTAAAAAGGGAGGGAAAATATCAAAAAGAAAAAGAAAACGATGAAAAAATAATAAGAAAAAAGTGTTTTTTAAAAAAAAATATAAAAAACAGTGTAAGCCTTTATTGTACTTTTATGCATTTGTTTTAAGCGTAAGTCTTCATTTTTGTTAGTTTCAATCCATTTGAAAATCGAACCAAATCATTAGAAATGTAATATATTTTGTTCGGTTTAATAGATTTATCAGTCGATTTTGATAATACAAAAAACTTTGGTAATTTTTTTCTCTAAAACCTGATCAAACCGAACCTGTTTACATCTCTCGGAATGTCAGAGTAATTGTTCTTCCTTTATAATTTGATGGATATTCTCGGTATCATTAATAAAAAAAATACTCAATTATTTTTATTTTTTCTTATCAATTCTCTTTATTTTAGTGAGAAACAAAAATGACTTAGTAAGAAATTTATTTTTCTTATAATTTCTCACTCTGTTACTCGTACTTTGTAACCAAAACAAGAAGGAATTTAGGAGTATTTTTTTTGCTATTTTTTGCTCTAAACTAAATATACCAACTTATATACAATATAATTACTATTTTAACTTGTATTTCATAAAGTATATATAGATTTATTTACTTGAAATACCCTTCTAATGAAATTGAAATTATTAATATCAATTCTAACAACCAATAAGAGTTATCATTAATTGCTAATCTATTTTTTTACATGAAAAATTTAAATTTTGCCATGAAAACATACTCAACAATTATGAATATTCAATCGCTATTTTTTTTTTGTGTGACGATAAAATAAAATTTAATTGATAAGAAAAATAGTATTTTTTGGTTACTTAATATAGTAACTCATATACACATAAAACTTGTGTCCGGATTTGTATTTACGGAAATCTCTAGTCAATTTCGAAGTTGATTATTTCTAAGTAGTTGTTAATCAATTGCATTATATATAGTATTTTTTTAATTTACACAAAATAAATATTTGAGAACTTCTTGTATTTATCATGTGGAGTTTTAATTTGATATTTTCTCAATATTTTTGATCCAATTGGAATTTATATGTTTATATCGATTTGCATTAAGTAAATATTTCATAACTTCTTTTGTTTATTACGTGTAGTCAATATTTGAGAACTTCTCGTATTTAATTAATAACTTTTTAATTTTTTTTAAAAATTTGTTAATAATTTTTTATTTGTTATCAGTGGTAATTTTGTCGATATGATAATTTAAAAGTTGATTATTTGTCAATATGAAAACTTTATTATTTAAAAAAATTATTACTATTAATTTATCTACTTAAGTTTCATATTGATGGCGAATAATTACTTTCTATAATTTTTTCATAGAATAAGTCCCTTTAATCCTATCGTAATTTTCTCTTTCTTTTTTTAATACCGCGATCTTGAAAACATTTTATAATATGCAACCATCTTGGAGACTAATCTTTATCATACGAGAATTAAATATTAT
>CM018901.1:14249336-14254336 GCA_009663005.1 Actinidia chinensis
TCAACAAGCGCCAATTGTACAACGGATAACATCATTAATAGAGGTCCAATAGACTTATGAACAATATCAATATCTGGGGGGAGCAAATGATTGAACAAAAACTGAAAGTGTCACCCTGAGCCACTTTTTTTCCAATGAAGTAATATCATTTCATGTGGCAATTGTTCTCTTCTCTCATGAAGGACTGAATCAGAAGATAACATGATATATACTTATTGGTAACAAAACAGGTAATATTAAAAGTCTATCACTGAGAAGCCCAACTCAAGTTAGGAACTTAGGAGTGACCGAAGCCCAAAGGATTTCACTTGTTCCCTGTGTCATGCACGTACACTCAGCGTCGGCAGAAGATCTAGATACACTGTTTGCTTCTTACTTTTTTAAATATGAATGACTACCATGAAAATACAAAAACCAGAAGTAGAGTTTCTAGCACTCTTATATCCCCCCGCATATCCAAGCACTATAAGCATGAGAGGTCCGCATGGACTCCAGACTTATAGAACAAATTTTAAAAGACTAGAATCTGTCTTAAGATACCCTTAGGAATTGGATCACAGCATCTAGATGAAAGGTACAACGCGAATGCCTAAATGGGCTACAATACTAATCAAATATTAGATTAGGTCTTATATTTGTCAAGTAAATGAAGGCGACCCATAAGTCGCTGATAGATGGATGGTTTCTGTTATAGTTCCCAATGACTCGGCCGATGTATCTTTCCAATTTGGTACCATAAATAAAACGCGTTGATGTAGGTTTACATCCAAGTATGCTCGTATCCTAAAGAAGGCAAGAAATACTTCCACTGAGAGAGAAAGATATCATGGCAATACCGATCAACCTCAATACAAAGAAGTAAACGAAGCGACCCAGATCCTTAATTTATCAAGCTTTCCTGAACCCACATTACACCTGAACAATACTAGAAATGTCCATCTCCCATGATAATAATAATATCATCAACATAAACTGGGATAATAATGCACTGTCCTTGAGAATGGCAACGAATAAAACAAGTATGATCTAAGTGGCACTGAACAAACCCTATAGATAAGACTACCTCATTGAAGCGGTAGAACCAAGCCCGAGGAGACTACTTAAGGCCATAGATAGATTTTCGAAGAACACAAACTTTTTCTAAATACTCCCTTAAGCCCGAAAACTTGAAGGTGGATCCATATGTATAGTCTCAAAAAAGTCACCATTAAGTAAGGCATTTTTGACATCCAATTGGTGAAGGGGCTACGAGTGAAAAACAGCGAAAAAAATCAAAGGGGGGCGATGAATGTTTAATGTGGGGCAATTGGGACAAATGTAGGCACACCACATCCTTTTCTGAATCGAGATAACTCTTAGCATAAGACGGACCTTATATCGATCAAACTAAGCCATCCACCAAATACTTGACAACTAACAAACGCCATTTACAACTACAGTGTGTTCCCCTTTCTGGCAATACAATAAAGATCCCAAGTCTGATGTGCTGAAGGGCCTCTATCTCTGCCTTATTTGCAACATCCCAGAGGATTCTGGAGAGTTTTCATGGACTGAGCGAGGAATCGAAATCGATCCAACTTTGACTAAGAAAAGACTTATAGGAATTTGAAAGATCTTGAATAGACCGATATTGTGGTCAATAGATGATTAGTACTACTAGAAAAAGAAAAAATGAAGGAAAGACGATGACACGTGTGGGATAACAAGGAAGGGGGATATCAGAAACTAAGGAGGAAAAGATACATAATTCCAGAAAGATGCTGGTAAGAGAACCTGAGCGGCAGTGACTAAGTCCGGAGAGACGATTAGGGGCGGGACCATTTAGTGTAGGAGGAGGAGGCCAATTATAGGAAGCGGACAGGAGTTTATAGTTATCTATTGCAGTATCTCAGAATCCAGGCCCTGTAGAAGGGGTAGGATCAGAAAAAAAGAAAATAGTTTTCAAAATGTGCCATCTAACGAGTGATACATATACTGAGTGACAGGATCATCATACCTCCTATCTCTTGGACAGCGAGAAATACCGAGGAAATACAACGTACAAACCTTATCATCAAGTTTGTGCGGTGGTGCGCTAATTTTGAACAAAACATGTGCACCCAACGGGGCACGAGAAAATAGGAAAGAGGATACTATCAGGCTGAAGGATATAAATGGGGCCTTGCCTTGTAGTCCCCGATTGAGAGTCGCAATTGATAAGATGGTAGCAGTGATGAATAGTCATGTGCCATAAATATTTAGGAATCTCTCCCCATACCCTGTAAGATACACCGCACCACTGACATAATCTGTTTTTTTATGCTTTTGCTTACCCATTCGGCTCAGGGGTGTAAAGGACATGTGAGTTGTTAGAGTATAGCCCACATTTATTAAGTTCAGGCACACACTCATTCGTGATTACTCCGACCAATTATCTGATCAAATGTTACACACAACAGTGTTATACCGGGTTTTTGGATCATTTGTAAAAAGTGGATAAAATAAGAAAAAACCTCAAATTTATTGCGCATAAGGTAGACCCAAAGTACAACGAGTTAATTATCTATGAAGGTTACATAATAGCGGTGTTGAGAGAGAGCAATAACTGGAGACGAGCCCCATACATCCAAATGAATAAGGTCAAAAGCACTAATCCACGATGCATACGAGAAACTAAGAGTTGTGAGTATGTTTTAGATAATTCACAAATATCCTATTTAAAATAATTTGGTCATACTTTTTGAAAGATGAAACAAAAGGTAACATAAGTATTGAAAGTTGCATCCATAATGAGCATGCCATAAAAACTAAGGTTTAAAGAAAAAATGAGACTTAAACTAGGACTTAAAACAAGACGACTCTAAAACTGGTGGGAGAGAAAACTGTAAGGCTAGACTACACCACTAGATGGTAAAGGATCCCCAAAGTCGTATAGTCCATCTCACTCATACCCCCTACCAAAATCTTCTCGAAGTAGTTCCTGCAAGAAATGACAAAATGGTAAGAAAACGATAGCACAATGAAGATCTTTTGCAAGACGGCTAACAGAAAGAAGATTATAGGCAAAATGTAGAACATAATAAACTGATGAAAGTGTAATATCTGAGGATAAGCAAGCATTACCCTGACTACGAATGGGAATGGATGATCCATCAGCAATTCATGTGGGCACTAATTCATTCATCTTAAATGAGTTTGGATCTCATCTAAAATAAATATAGTGCTGCAAATATTTTATTTTGTGGACTTACTATACAAACTAATAACCTAAAAGTATTTAAATTTTTGCTTACTCATTCACGTGATATAAAATAAAGAAATTCATGTTTTTTGAATATGAATTTTACGGGCTTAGAAGCCACCCTTTCTTGGGCCAGCTTTTTTCTCTTGTTAAACAAATGGTGGCTTATTAGGCTTAATTGAGAGGCTTCACATTACATATGTGATATATCTTTAAAAAACAATTAGGAAAAATGTCATAAAAATCTCAGGGTTTGATGACCAAGAACAAATTACATCCTTTAGTTTTTAATTGTAAAAAATCAAATTCCTATAGTTTTAAAATCCATTAATATTTAATACACCATATATTATTTTCATCCACATAGAGTTAACAGAATCACTTATCTTCCAGTCGCAAATATGCTAGAACAAGTCGTATAAGATTTGAAAGTTCTAATCGAACCATTCTCATTTTAAAATGGCATAAAATTGGCAATACAAATTTTAATCTCTATAATACAAATGACAATATTAACTCTCTATTTTTATTGTTAATTGATTCAATTAATGTTTTAAAAGGGGTAGCCTTATAACAACTTCGTTCCATGCCTTTTTACATGAGAACTAGTTATTTCCACTACTCCTATGTAGATAAAGACTAACAGAGAGTTTAAATTATTTGCGAACTAAAACTATATGATTCGATTTGTTATAATTGAAACTTTGAGTTTAATTTGTTCTTATAGTCAAACCTTGAGAGTTTTCTTGTAAATCCCCAAATAATATTTTATATATATCAATGTTAAAGAAACCCCCGAATTTTAGAATAATTACAGTTATCCCCAAACGCAACCTGACGGAATGAGCATAATAATGAATTTACTATTCTTCACTTTGGTAAACTGAGACTAATCCCCATTTTTTTATAAATTCTCGTTTAGTCCTCTCAAGAAGAATTACTTTTTCAATAAAAAATAAAGGTGATCATGCGTATCGTAGAATAAAATGATTCCAAAATGAATCACACGAGCGACTTTAAATGCGATTTTATGAATTTTTCAAGGTACATAGCACAACTGTTATCGTCGTCTTTTTTTCATTTTTGTTTACTTATTGTTTAATTTGTCGAGGGAAGAAACAAGATAACCAACCCCCTATCATTTAGCCTCTACTTCTCATGTCACTTTTCAAGTCCACTGCATTCTCCTTTTTTCCTAAAAAACATCAAAACAAGTAATTGAACAAAATGTCCCATTCTCTCCAAAGAAACTACTAATTAACAAAAGTGGTTCTCTCAAAATTATTTACAAAACATAAAATTGCATAATGTCATATTGGAAGTATGAAGTTATGAACAAAAAAAAATCCAAAATGATGTCAACGTAAAGACTAAAAATTAAATTCTAATTAGGAAGCTGGATATGACTAAAATTTATCCCTCTATAGAATTTTTGACACTTTGAGCTTTAAAATGACTTTCCAATTAAATGTACCAAAATGAGTAATTATTCAACATTTTCGGAGTACCATGTGACATTTACATGCGGTACTCTCAACTAATCATACAGCGACAAATTTGTCAGGTAAAACAGGATGACTCATGTGGTACTCCCGCTCTCTCTTGTATAGTCTCTGTAAGGCACTAGCGGTGGGTATTCATTTTGCCGGGGGGAAATTTGCGGGTTTTGTGCAAATAAATTAATTTTGTTTTTTTTTTCATTTATCAAGCATTCTCCTTTTTTCTACCATTCTCCTTTTTTCTCTAAATATTATAGCTCAATCATAGTGCAATTTCAAAA
>CM018901.1:14444336-14445685 GCA_009663005.1 Actinidia chinensis
AAATAAATGGGAAGCATCCAAATAAAAACAGAGATGATGTTGGTCAATATATTACAAATATCCATAATGGTTCGATACAAAAAAAACAGGTCCTGGCCACAAACGGCACACGTCAAAAACTCTGTATCAGTTTAATATACAAGTTTACAAATAACAGAGTTCAAAAACATAAAAGGTCCTTATACTATCGCACAGTACCGGACGACAAAACTCAGTATGCTAGGGCCCCACGCCCTCAATCGTGTCCTCTCTCATTTTTAACTCACCTGAAATGGGTTAGTTCGACGACGTTTAAAGCACTAGGCTAAGTGTGAGTCAGGTATTAAAACATACATCACCCATGAAAAATATATGAAAATAAGGTTTCATTTAAAAAATAGTAATGAAACCGTTCTGTCCAGCCATGGCTCAAATAGGCCATCCTTGACTTAAGCAGAACAATATAAAATCATCCCTTCACGGGACTCATGGTCAGGTACGCAACGATTACATTCAATTTTTTTATATCATATACGATTGACCATTTGCGACAACTAACCGTTTTTTCACGAAAACCACCAGGAACATAGGAGGCACCTTAAACCGTTGCGTTGGGATATGAATTCAGCACAATCATTGTCATGATATCCTTATTACAGCAACCACGCTTATTCTCCCCCTAGCGCACGGGGCATCGTATGGAACATTGTTGTGTGCGATCGTATAGTATGATTTAATTTCAAAATATTTTATTTTTCATAATTTAAGTATATCAAAACAAGCAGGCTTTTAACCATAAAACATATCAGTTTTTTTTTTTTAAAACAAGCCATGGTTTTCACAAATAAACAGTCAATTTTATGTATGTAATACATAACCAGACTAACCGAGAATATGCTCACATCTTTCTAACACTGCAAGGCTAACGTTCTGAACTAAAGGTTCTGAAATTCGGGTCCTCGTTTAATATTCGAACTGTCAGACTAATCCTCCTTGTGCGGCGCTGAATATAGTAAAATTTTACAATTTTATTTACAAAAAATTTAACAATTCGAATTTCTTTGGCAAACAGTTAACTTTCAAAAATAGGCATCGGTAATTTATTTTGATAAATCTTCAAATGGAGATTTATTGACTTCGACTTTAATACATAATAGACTAGAACATATTTATTACTTACAGTTTAAAACTATCATAAATAAAATTTTAGTTTTGGAAGAACTCTTTTTCAAAATTCGCCAACCTTTCCAAGTTCCTGTTCAAAATTTCATTGACAGTCAGTCGCTCAGTTATAAATTATTATAATATCGAAACCATTTTATAAAGTCATGAAAGTAAAAATATACAATAAATTAGAACATTATAATGTT
>CM018901.1:14445785-14458285 GCA_009663005.1 Actinidia chinensis
AAAAGGACATAAAAATTTATGAAAAAAAGTTCACGGCAAATTTAACTCAATTTGACTTATTTCAAACTGAACCTAATTTACCACGCACGTATAAGATGATCGATTCAAATCATCCACGTCTCAGGGGTTAAGCCCACAAGGAAAGTTTTGATAGGATATGAAGGCATAGAGTCTCAATATAATGAGTTGATACTATCCTCTAAAATGGAGGAAAAAATAGAGAATGGGTTGGAAGCACCTCCAAACTACCTTCTAATCGTCTTTTGAAAGGATTGAGAGCTCCGATAAAATGGAGGAAGAAATAGAGAAAGGGTTGGAAGTTTCTCCAACCCACCTTGTAATCTTCATTTTAGAGGATTGAGAGTTTCAATCCATCCTCCAGACATTCCTCCATTCCTCTATTTAAGAAGATGGTCACTTGATACTCTATGCTTAGAGAATGACACATTCTTTATATTTTTTATTGTATTTTGAAAAAATATTTTAAATAAATATATACATTCAATAATTATTAAATTGGTATCATTGAAAAGAGATCGCCAATATCTTTAAATTAGATCAATATTAACACTATATTTAATAATTTTTTAAATTAATAATATATTATACAATTAAACTCTCGAGCACTTTATAATATAATTATAGAATTTTGAAAAGAAATGGGCAAGGATTGGAGAAAAAGTTAGGGAATATTTAAAATAGAGATGAAAATGAAGATTTGTGTTTGGGTAGTAAGAATAATAAACATCCTCATAAACTAGGGGGTTGGTTGGAGGATGTCTACACGCGTATTTGCAAACACTGTTGGGATTAAAAATACCAAGCGGATTTTCACCCTAATGGATCGGAATAATACCACGCACCCAAACAAGACTAAGAAAAAATAATAAAAGGGACACAGAGATTTTACGTGGTTCGGCCAATTACGCCTACATCCACGGCACACCGAAGTGACTTCACTAAAACCAAAGTTTAGGAATACAATCTCTTCCTCACTCTTTCTCTCTCTCTTAGGCCTTAGATACATTCTTATCTTATTCTCTAGACTTCAACATCTATTTATAGAGAAACCTAGGAAGAGGATGACTTAAGCAATGAGGTCCTTCAGCCGCAATCGGAGACTTAAACTTGCCGTAATCGGAGCACTTGGACTTGCCGCAATTGTAGAATTGGCACTTGACACGCAATCGAGACTTAGACTCAGCCGACAATCGAAGACTAAGACTCAGCCGTAATTGTAGACATGAAATGTCAGGGATCCCATTACACATACCTAACAATCTCCCACTTGGGAGGCTGACCACCAAACGGCTACCGGGTAACTCCCACTGTTCAAAATTATTTACTCAACCCCGATGTGGCATTACGGCTCCTCATAATAGAAGACCCACTGAAGATGAACACATAAGCTTCAGTTTCTCAATGGTCACAACTTTTGTGAACATGTCTGCAGGATTCTGATTTGTGTGGATCTTATCCAAGCTTATCAACCCTCCTCTAGGAGTGATCGGATGAAGTATATCTGATGTCGATTGTGTTTTGTCTTGCATGAAAAGCGGAATTCTTGCAAATGAAGTTGCCTTTGGACTATCGCTGTAGATAGTGCAATTCGAGTGCCTCCTTGCCCAACTATCTTATGAAACTCTGCCAACCAACCATCTCCTTACAAGCTTCGGAGCAGCCACATACTCACGCTTCTGTGGTAGAACGACAACAATCTTTTGCAATCTCGAAACCCAATTGACCGCTTGCGCTGCCAAATGTGAAAAACATATCCAGTCGTGTCTTTCTGCCATCGACATCTCCAGCCCTGTCAGAATCGACATACCAGGTAGACGAATCTCCGAGCCCCATAACACAACGCTGATCTGAGTACCCTAAGATACCTCAAACCCCATTCAAAGCTTCCCGTGCTCCGTTCTAGGATTACTCATGAATCGGTCCTTATCATTCCAACTGCTTGCGCCCCCCAAATCTGGCCTCGTAACAGACCATAGCATACCGAAGGCTACACAACAGCCTGACGCGTATGGTACCTTGACATGTACTCCTCTCTTCGGTATAGGTGGACTTGTTCTTTGAAGTCTAAAATGATTCCCAGGGGAGGTGCTGGAAACGGGTTTTGCTTATCAATGCTTAAATCTCTTTAGCACTTGTCGATGTAGTCGGTTGTGATAGTAGTGTCAATTTATGTTGGCTCGTCTATAGTGATCAGATACCAAGGATCATCCTTCGCGGACCCAGAGCCTTCATTGAGAATCTCTTGGATAGACTCTCCTTCAGTTTGTTAATCTCTATCCATGCTTGATCTGCAATAAGCATGTCATCCAATAAATAGGAGAATAATCTATGATGTTTGAAACTTCTTGAATAAGCAACAATGGTCAGCATGGATCTTTGGTAACCATTTGTCAGGGAACATGAACCCATCAAACTTGATGTACCACTGTTGGGTCTTGTTTCAAAACATAACAAGCTCTCTTAAGCGGTGCACACCATATTCTCCCTTGCCCTTTTCTTCATAAACCCTCTGGTTGTCTCATATAGATGTCTTCATCTAGATCCATGAAGGAAATGCCGTTTTTACATAACTGCTCTAGGATGCAAAGTCTTCCACTGCCACAAGACTCAAGATTGTCGAATGGTTGATAACTTCACAACAGGAGAGAAGATTCTGTAAAGATCTAACCTGCCTTTTGTTGAACCATTTTGCAACCAATCTAGCCTTGTACCTCTTCGACCACCTGCATTCTTTCAATCTATAAACCCACTTGTTATGACAGGGTCTTCTTACCCTGAGGCAACTCAACCAAATCCCATGTTTGGTTAGTTGTGAGGGAGTCCATCTCAATCATCCATGGCTGCTCCCACATTCCACCTTTGCCTCGGCCTTCACGGCTCCTCATAACATTCTGGTTCACCATTGTCTGTAAGTAGCAAAGTACTGGAGAAATGACATGTAATCGAGCTGGTGTCTGATTCTGAGTTGTTCTGGTCAATCTTCTCAAACAGGATCAGGGGGAGGAACTGAGTTTTCTACGGTATGTTTTGATCTCTAGGCATCAATACATCATTTTTAAAAATCTCTCAGTTCTGCAAACCCTTGCTTTTGCGCTTCTGTCCGCTCATTCATCATGTCCTTTATAATGGCATTCTCATTGAAACACCACATCTATACCTTGTGACTTTGCGGTTTTCGATGTCCCAAAAAACGATAGCCAAAGTCATTTATTCCCATAACCAATGACGATGCACTTTTGGTTTTGATTCAAATACTTGGACCTATTTTCTACCTCATATGGAACATATGAGGACATAGCCAACTATTTTTAGGTGAGATACGTACCTTCATTTCCGGGGGGCCCCAAAAGCTTCTTGGCAACCCACAGTTCAAAACAAAATGAGGGTCCCTCAGTTGAATTAAGTAGCAGTCGTGCTCACAGAGCTGCCCAAAATTGTGTTGGCAAAAACCAGCATGTATCCTTTTCCCTCATACACGTGCCACGGCTCTGTGATAGTTATGTTCTGCGCTCGGCAACCCATTCTGTTGTGGGATTTCCTAGGAACCGTCATTATGTCTCTTGATTCCATTACTAGCGCAGTACCTTTCGAACTCATACTGCGCAATAATCGTCCAACATTGTCTGACCTCAGCACTGCAAACTTTAAACTTGTCTCGTTCTCAGTAGTAGCTCTCCCCTTCTGAAACATCAAATACATTGATTTTTGTTCAAGAAATATATCATAGCTTCTACTAGCATCATCAATGAATGGACAAGTAAAGGGATCCACCAAAGGAACTTTATTTTAGTGGTCCCCACACATCGGTGTGAACAAAGCTTCAACCGTTCGCGCTTATGGCTCTGAAACGTTCTTTGAGAAGCGATAACTTTCTTTTGTTTCCTAGACACAATCCTCGCAAAATTCCAGATTAGTTGCTTAGTCCTGGCAATTTTTCCTTTGTGATCATGGGCCTGTCATGGCCTTTCTCACTCATGTGTACAAGCCTCAGGTGCCATGTAGTGCATCTGGTTCGGAAAGCAGCTGCAAGTATAGTGTTCATCCCATGTAATACCCCGGACCGCGAAAAAGGCATTAAAAATTAATAATCGAATTAATTTTATTATTTCGCAATAAAGTATACAATTTGGGAGAAAACGGGACACAATAATTAGACACGTTATGGAGACGCGGGTACATGCATGGAGACACGTAGGTGGCAACGGATGAGATGCGAGCTCGAGATTTGAGGATGGGTTGAGACCAGAGATTAGAAGGGTATTAGGCAATGGTCATTGACAACTTATGCTGGGTGCCTAGATAGGAGCAATTATGTGGAGCAAGATTGAGATTGAGAGAAAGAACTACTTGATAACAGCGGAGACAGAATTTTGGAGCAGAGGGAACTAGTGGGCAGAAGAAGCAGAAAACCTGAGATGCAGTAGAGGAATTTGTGAGTAATCCAAAGGGGCAAGTGCATGTATGCATAAATTTAGAAGATACCATTGGGGTGTAGGCTGGAAGGACCAGAGTTGAAGTTAGGAATGAGATTAGGTGTTTTCATTGTCAATGAAGTGGGACACATAAAGAGAAACTGTCCAAGGCTGAGAACAGAGGCATAGCACACCCAGGGGAGGTCCAGGATGAGGAAATGTGAGCCAGGGAATTCTGGGAACAGGGTGGAAATATGACCAACCAAAGCAGGGACGAGCTTTTTGCACACTGATCAGGATGATGCCAGGAATACGAGGACTTGGTTTGCAGGTACTCTTTGATGATTTTGTTCTTTACCTGCTTATGTATTGTTTGACACTTGATCTTTAACACACATTTGTGTCAATAACCATTTGCAAGTAGGTTCAATAGAAAACTTGAACCATTAGGCTAAGGCTAACGAGTTAGTAGTGTCACACCTATGACTAAGAGGACGGTGTGTTCAATGGTGTATCGAGATTGTAGTGTCTAATTGATGAGTACGGTGATACCTACACAGACTGATACCATTGAAAATGGAACATTTTGATGTTAATTTGGAATGGCTTATGTTGTCCAGGATGGGGCTACAATTCTTGCCTAGAGAATGTCTAATCCTTAAGAACTCAGAATAGAAAGAAGTTAGATTGGAGGGAGAGAGAGTAGTAACTCCTCCTATTTTTATGTCTTGGGCTTGTTCCCAACGACTCTTAAGGAAGGGTTGTCGGGTATTTGTGTAATGTATGTTGTCCCTTGTCAAGGACTTGTCTATGGCGAACATTCCTGTAGTCCATGATTTCCGAGTATTCCTGAGGAGTTGCCAGGGGTACCTTGATAGGGCAATTGAGTTTGTGATTGAGTGGTATGCCTGAACTCAACATTTCCAAGGCACCATACCGTAGGCTCCTGTGGAGTTTGAAGGAGTTGAAGTCCTCAACTGAAGAGTTGTTAACAAGGGTTTATCGACTAGTTTGTCGTCCCAACCCCCCATGGGGTGCACCAGTTTGTTTGTAAGAAGAAAGACGGGACATTAGGTTGTGTATAGACCTACCGAAATTGATAAGGTGACAATTAAGAACAGTATCCATTACCACGAATAGATGATCTTTTGGGGGGGGGGGGGGGGGGAAAATCAGTTGGCAAGGGGCAAAAGTCTTTTCGAAATTTACTGCGTTCTGGCTACAATCAGTTGAAGGTGAAGTCAGAAGATGTTGAGAAAACGCCTTAGGACACGGTATGTGCATTATGAAATTCCTAGTAATGCCATTTGGAGTCACTAATGCATCCAGCCGCGTTCAGGATTGATGAATCGATTTTTAAGGATATTGGATGAGTGTGGTGATCGTCTTTATTGACGATATCCTATCTAACTCAAAGAGAGGAATCAGCATGCTGACACTTTGAGAATTGTGTTGCAGATCCTGAAAGACCAAGAACTGTATCCAAATTCAAGAAATTTGAATTTTGGCTAACAGTGTGTATTTCTGGGACACATTATTAGGCGGAGAGGGGGATTTTCTGTTGATACCCAAAAATTAAGCATTAGGATTGGCCCGAACCAAACTGTTTTTGAGTCAGAATTTCTTGGGGCTTGCGGGGTATTAGCGGAGATTTGTCAAGGACTTTCTCAAGATACAGGACCCTATGAAAGTAATTGACTATAAAGAAGGAACCGTTTTGTGTGGACGGGAAAAAGGAACAGAGTTTTCAGAGCTGAAGAAAGAGGTTGATTTCACCACCAATACTTGCATTGCCAGATGGCATTGAAGGATTTTCATTACAGTGATGCTTCACATCAAGTAGTGGGATGTGTACTGATGCAAAATGAGAAGTCCATTGCATATACTTCAAGACAATTGAAGCCACATAAAAGAACCTCCCACTCATGATTTTGGAGTTAGCGGGCAAGTTATTTTGCGTTAAGATATGGAGACATTACTTGTATGGGGTGAAGTGTTGAGATTTACACCGCCATAAGAGGCTTGACGTACTCTATACGGCAAAAGGAGTTGAATTTGAGGCAACGAGATGGTCGGAACTGATGAAGATTATGATATCAACATCCAACTATCATCCAGGAACGGCAAATGTGTTTGCAGATGCCTTAAGGTCGACAGGCCATCGGGACTTGAATGTGCCTGATTACAAAGCAACGGTATTTGCATATCAAATGAGGAATTGGAGTTGGAAATAGTCACTCCTGATTAGAGGCCATAATGTGCACGATTGTTTGCAGAACAAAAATTTTGGGAGAAATAAGTTAGACAGATGGAGGATCCCAAATCCAAACTTAAGAAGATTCATGACAACGTTGCAACGAAACCAGATCAGAATTCAGAATGGTAGATGGGGTGCTTATGTTTTCAAAACCGAATGTGCTTGCCTGATGTGGGGACATCAACCGGCAGGTTATGGACCAAGGACATAAGTCGAAGTGGGCTATCAATCCAGGATGAATGAATGTACCAGGATTTGAAGAAAATGTACTGGTGGATGGGTATGATAAAGAGACATCAAGGATACGTAGTAAGGTTTGGCAAGTGTCAGCAATTAAACTGTACGTCCAAAAACCAGGCAGGATTGCTTCAAACCACACCATATCAAAGTGGAAATGAGAGGAATCACGAGGGATTTTTGTGATTGGATTTCCTCGTACGACAAAGGAAATAATTCTATTAGGTTTAGTAGACCGTTTAACCAAGTCAGTCACACTTTATTATATTCAATTCCGGAATACGCACTATGATCAATTGGCTCTATACTACTTGAGGGAGATCGTGCGATCTTGCATGGTGCTCCAATATCCATTACACAAATTTACATCGGATAGAAGAAAAAATTTCCTAGGTTTGTGTCAAGATTTTTTGGGCAATCTTTACAACGAGCAATGGGGACAAAGCTGAATTTTGAGCAGCAGCTTTTCACCACAGACTGATGGACAGTCAGAGAGGACAATACAGACGTTGGAGGATCTGTTACGGGCTGTGCAATGGAATTCCAGGAAGCTGGGAGGACACCTAGCTTTAGCGGATTCACTTATAATAATGCTACCAAGCGAGTATTGGTATGGTGCACCTTTTTGAGGCACTGTATGGCAGGAAGTGCAGATCACCACTAATTGGACGAAATGGAGAACAGAAATTACAGGGTCCAGATATTGTGTTGGAAACCACAGAGAAAATCAAGTTGATTCAGGATCGACGAAAGTGGCACAAGATCGGCAGAAAAGTTATGGCTGATGCAATCGACGAGAGGTAGATTTCAAGAAGACGATTGGGTATTCTTGAAGTCTCGCCAATGAAAAAATTCTGAGATTTGGAAAGAAAGGAAGTTGAATCCCGATATTGGGGCCCATTTGAACTTCTGAGAAGATAGACCAGTAGCGTATCGGTTAGCCTTGACCCCAGATTTTGCAAATGTGCATATGTGTGTTCATGTTTCAGTGTCTCAGAAAGTACATTGGGCCGGATCCAACCCATTTGTTAGAGCCACCACCCAATGAACTAGAGGGGAATTTAACGATATGAGGAGCAACCAGTGGGAAGAATCATGGATTCTAGGGTAAAACAGTTGAGGAATAAGACATTCCGTTGGTCAAAGTTGGTGGGAGAACCAGACAACGCAGAAAGCAACTTGGGAGAAGGAGAGTGACATGCACAGAAATACCCGTACTTTTTGAACAAAGGACAACTTTACCTTATGCTTTGTTATCATGATAATTTAATATAGAATGAGTCGAGCAATGATATAATACATAACATTAGACAACGACATAGAAGACCAGTTTGGAGGACCAAACTTCTCTTCTTAAGGTGGGGAGGATGTAATTACCCCGTACCACGAAAACAGGTAATTAAAATTAATAATCGAATTAATTTTTATATTTTGTCAATAAAGGATAAAATTGGGAGAAAAAACGGGACACATAATTAGACACGTTATGGAGACGGGGTACCTGCACGAGACACGTAGTGACACCATGTTCACCACTCATGTGAAGTGGAGAAGGCTCATAAGATTGTGCATGTGTGTGTGTGTAGTGCACTTGCAAGCCTAAAATCCAAATAAGAATGTGCAAAATTGTTGTGTGTGTAGTGCACTTGCAAGCTAATAATCCAAAACTTCAAATTATAAAAGCTGACCACAGGGGTGCTCTCTCTCCCCTCCTTTTCCTCCCCCCCCCCCCACCCTCAACATAGAAAGAAAGGGAAAGAAAAAAATAGAAAAGGAAGAAGAAAGAAGATTGAAAGGCCGTCTGGTTTTGTTTTTCGTCGAGGTAATTCAAACTTAATCTTATTTATTTATTAAGGCCTTATTATGAATACCGTATCTAGTTAATGTAAATCCGCTAAATTACTCCAAAAATATTACATTTCACGTATTTTTTTATTAAATCAAAAGTTCGAATGCGAATTCCAAATTTTTTCTGAAACAGCTATTGTATTTTCGATCAGAACGTTTTCATACGGTGTCCGAATTACTTGTTTAAGTTGCGTTGAAGGTATCATCAAATTATCTAAAACTTTATTAGAACGTTTGTAAATCAGACTCTAAGTTACTCAATATTGACGTTTACAAATTGTTTTTGAAAACTGGAAAATAAATTGTGTTCGAACAGGGCTTTATGAATTTTATCAAAATAGTTTCGTTTGTTTATAAAATTCTGGAATTTTAATATGCTATAAAATTTATATGTCCGGTAATTACATATTTAATTTCATCGATTAATTATCATTATTCGAACAAAACAATCATGCCCAAAATAATTTTAAACTAAACCAGTGGTCAGTACCGATATTTTGCAAAAATAGAATTGTTTTAACGAATTCTAAAATAGTAAAGCGTGTTTAATTTATAAATTACTACTGTAGATAAAGGTATGTGTCTAGTATATAATGTAAAATTTTTGAATCCAAATAGATTTGACGAATTTTTATAAATTTATAAACAAGTGTTTGTTCCTGAAAATTTAATGCGAGAAATTCTGCAGAAAAGGAACCCGAAATTATATATCTAATTTGACAAATTATGAAATTATATATTTATAACCACGAGAAAATGAAATCTAATGGTTCGAGTCTGAATATTATACGTAGGTGGGAGCGGGGGGCGTGTAAGGGGAGTGTGGGGGCCCATAGGGGGGGAGGGGGGAGGGGGAGAGGGGGTGATAAAAGAGAGAAAGAGTGCTGGGGGGGTTGTGGGAGAAGGTCGGTCGGGGGGGTCTGGGAAAGGGAAAAAAGAAGAGGGGTACAGGGAGGGCGAAGGGGGAAATGCGGGTAGGGAGGTAATAACAATGGAGGCGGAGGTCGAAGGGAAGGTACATTGCGGGGGGTAGCGGGACGATGGGGGGGTGTGAGGGGGGTCACCCCGCATTCCGACCGTTAGCTCGAACTTACCACTGTGTATAGGACGATTTGAACATATTCTCGGTGTCTTCTTTGTAATTTACATAGCATAAAAGTACTGTTTTATATTGTAAAGCATTACTTGTTTTTAAAAAATCTGATATATTTTTTATGGTTAAAAGCATGCTTTGGTTTTGATATACCATGAAATTGGATGAAAATGCTATTTGTGAAATGTAATGTTTTTAAGTCGACACAATAAGTTATACGATTGCCCCGTGCGTTTAAAAGGGGGAAATATAGCGTGGTGATGTAATAAGGAATCATTACCAAATGATTGTGGGATGAATTCATACCAAAGGTTTAAGGTCGCTCCCTATGTTCTTGTGGTTCGTGAACGGTTAGGTGTGTCGCAAATTGTCAATCGTATATAGATGTAAACTTTGATGTATGGTGGCGGTACCACCTGAGCCATGAATCCCGTGGAGGGATGATTTTCTAATTTTTTTTTTCTATTGTATCTGACTGATAGTCAAGGGATGGCAGTTGAGGTGCCATAAATTACAAAGTGGTTTCATTTCTTGTTTTAATGAAACCTGATTTTCATATAATTTCATGGGTGCATGTAGTTTTATAGAACCTGACTCACACTAGCCGAGTGCTAAGACGTCGTCGAACGTAACCATTTCAGTGATAAAATGAGGGAGGGCACGATTGGAGGGCTGTTGCCCTAGCCTGCTGGTTTTTGATAGTCCTGTAGCTGTTGCGATAGTATACATGGGAACTTCTATTTGTGAACTCTGTATAGGTTTAACTTGTATAGTTCACTGATCAGTAAAGTTTTGACGGTTGTGGCCGGTTTGGTTGGCCAGACCGTGGGTTTTTGTGTTCAAAACCATGTTGATAGATGTATATATTGACAAAGTCATCTCTGTTTTTATTTAGATGCTGCCCGCATGTATTTCAATTCAAGCATATATGTTGAATGAATGAGTAATCCTAATTGAATTGGTTTGAAAGGCCTTAGTGAGAGGTATTTTCCCTGGCCGGTCACGTGCAACCTGTATTATTGGTGGGACCGCAGTGGTATAACGTGTCAGGTGGTCGTGACAGTTATGGTATCAGAGCAAACGGTTTTAGGGATTTAAGTTTGAGTAAATCAGAGCCCTGAGTGGTAGAGGCAGGCGGTAGAGGTCGTATACTTACATATAGTTTTGAGTAGAAATGATATTACGGTGATATTTTAGGACATATGACTAATGGCCATTTTTCTTCAATTATAGATTGACTGAAATGGACGATAACCACCCGAGGGAGCGGCAGGAAGTGGAATGAGAATCCTCCAGATGACTGAACTGAGGGATATGGTGCTCCGATAGCTGGTTGACGGTGACTGCTCAATAACAATTGTTGCAGCAGCAGTTTCCACAGGCCACCCCACTCCACAGCATCTAGGGAAGGTTGACTCAGTAAAGAGGAAACCAACAGGGGGAAACAATCAGAGTATAGGGGCGTAACTGAGGACCCTACTATAACCATGGAGTGTGCTGCAGTAACTGCAGTTTCTTTTCTGAAACTTCTGAAACCACCAACTTTCAATGGGTGGGATGGACCATCAAGGCAAATGATTGGAATTGGCAATGGAGAAGAATTTTTAAGGCTACTTAGGTGTGGGGAGCAGCAGAGGTAGAGATTGGGTCTACTGTATTGGCAGGGGAAGCTAGTAGGTGGTGGAATCTTAAAGAGTAAGGGAGTCAGTAATGAATTGGGTCTAGTTCACAAGTGATCTTTAGGGGAAGTTTGGTACCGAGGGCATCCAGAATGTAAGTGCTCAGATTTGGTATGTGAAACATTGGGCACACTATAAGCAGAATAAGGGGATCGTTCACACCAATCTAGCTGATATGGCGCCACACTTGTGGCAACGGTGAGATGCGAGCTCGTAGATTTATGATGGGTTTGAGACAAGATTAGAAGGGTTATTATGCCTGGTATTTGCCAACTATGCTGAGGTTGCTAGATAGAGCATTTTGTGGAGCAAGATGAGATTGAAGAAAGAAATACTTTGATAACAAGAGGAGACAGAATTTTGGAGCAAGGGAACTATGGGCAGAATAAGCAGAAACCTGGGGGGAATGAAGTCGAGGAATTTTGTGAGTAATTTCCAAAGAAGGGCAAGTGGCAGGTTGCCGAAAATGTAGAAGATACAATTGGGGTGTATGCTGGAAGGACAGATGTTGAAAGTTATGAATGAGATTAGGTGTTTTCATTGCAATGAGTGGGGACCACTAAAGAGAAACGTCGCCAGGCTGAGAACAAGGCAATAGCACCCAAGCAAGGGGGGAGGTCCAGGAGGAGGAAATGTGAGGCCAGGGAATTCTGGGAACAAGGTTCATCATCTCTGAGATATACTTTCCCGAGTCACCCCTTCACATAATTTCTGGAGAATCTCTTTCTTGTAGGTGGCGTGAAATGACGCGCCCGAGTCACTATCTCATACATCGCGTGTTTAGCTACTGATAGAACTAAAGCTTCCGAATCTCCATTGTCAGAGACGTTAACAGAGTTGGTTACATCAGAGGATCATCAGCATGCTTTCTTGGACTTTTGCCATGTTTTTGCGAATGCCCCTTCTTCCACAATTGTAGCATTCGGCGTCCTTCTCCTCGTGCCCTTTGGATT
>CM018901.1:14465785-14470785 GCA_009663005.1 Actinidia chinensis
TTTTGTGGTCCGGATTTATGGAGTAAATCAAAGGAAAAAATTCGTAAGAGATTTTTTTTCTCCTTCTACAAATTTAAACATATTTGTGAAGTAATAAAACACTTCAACTTATTATTTGATGTGAATGGTGCCCAATGCGAGACTCCCAAGTGCTTAGAACGGGGTTTGTTTGAAATTTGTGTTATTTTTATATTCTTATTCAAAATATTTTAATTCAGGAAAAATGTTTATTCTATAAAGTTGATTTGTGAGCGGTCTTGCGTATATATATAGCAGCCAGCAATTAAAACCCAGATGACATTAGTGATACTGTTTTGGGGAATTAATCTCGGATTGTTACCAATGAATCTAACAATGCATAATAATTCCTAATTAATAAGATGATGACTTATTGCCCTAATTGCCTTTGATTATTTATTTTTTATTAGTGTTTGTAAACGTTAAATTTTTATACTTGAACTCCAAGCATCAAGGATAAATATAGATTAGAGTATTTAGAAGTGTCAAATGAGTAGCCGGTATAGGTTATAGACACACACGTTTTTAAAAACAACTGGGGACAATATGATTATAATGAGGCACGGGATGGGCTGAGCTAGTCGGGGCGGGCACTTTTTATGCATTTAACCTCATGACAAAGCATAAGATGGCACGAGCACAAATAGGCCAGACCAATGAGCCGGGGGGGGGGGGGGGGGCAGCGGATTAGATGCCTATCAAATAGGCACGACATGACACCGATACAAATTAACATATTACATCATAGCATGGTAAACACCAAAAATAAATTTGACACCTTTACCACGCCCTGCATTGCAATATATGGTGACGCTCTAGTTCAGATTTTTTAAGGTATAATGCTTGGATTCGATTAAAAGTTATGAGTTGAATGAAACTGAAATTTCCGTTAACCTATCCCATCAAAGTTGATGGTAGAAAAAATGATTTATAAGAATAAGTGTTTTTCGTTTCGACTTCCTTTTGTCCTTATTTTTGTTTAGTTTTGTAATTTAAAGAAACTTATTGCTTGGTACAAATTTTCATAATTAATTATGTAGAAGCTTTTTCAAAAAATTATTTTTAGAATAAAAAATATTCATTGGTAATATATTTTTTATTTTAGCAAGATTTTTAGAAATAGAGACATCTTTTTAATATTTTCTCACAAAAGTAATTATTTTTTAAAAGATTCTTCCATAAAACACATTTTAAAAAACTTCAAATAAATAAATTCCTAGTAAATTATTTGAAGACTGATTCGAAAAACTAAAACAAACCATTTTTAGGCTTTGTGTGAAAACTGGAAAAGAAGTTGGGAAAAAAATACCATTATTTTTCTTCTATTTTTGAAACTTTGTTTTATATATTTTTTTCTTTTTTTCTTTAAATGTTTTATTACCTTCTTTCTCTTTTTTCTAAAACTAAATAAAAAAAACTTTTTTATTTTTATTTTATTTTCTTTTAAACTAAACAAAAACTAAAAAAAAAACCTTTCTTTCAGTTACTTTATTATTTTGCCTTTCTTTTTCATTTCCTTTTTTCACAATTTTCAAAATAACCATTGTGCTTTGTAGCGAAGGGAACTTCATAGAAGGGCTTCTGATTGGCCAAAAGACAAAAAGAGATGTATTCCACCCAAATTCCTTTTCACAATTTCAAACACAAGTTTAACCTTAGTAGCGAAGGGAAATTCTAGAAGGGCTTCCGAATGGCCAAAGCCAAACAGAGATTTATTCCACAAATTGAACTAAAGCTCCTTTTCAGGTTGTGCCAGTCCAAAAGCTTGAAAACAATGGTTCCTTTCCAAGTTCAGTCTCTCTAATAAAAAGTCAATTCTTAATTTGACTAAATAATTTAAATTAAAATTTTTTTACAGGATAAGCTTTATAAGTCCTTTGGTGTGAGGTTTGAATTCCATGCCATGATATCAATTCCTAGTTGGGTTATAAAATAAGAGTATATGTATATATATATTAGTGTTGATTGTTTTAAGTGATCGATTTCAACGATGTCAAGTTTGAGTAATTTAAATTTTTTAAATAATAAAAGTTTATCGAGTCGAATAGTAAATTACTTAAGTTTGATTTCAAAGTTTAATGAAAAATTAAAAAATATGTTCAAATTTAATTTATTTATGTAATTAAAAAATCTCAAACAAATCTATAATATAAATCACAACTTATTTTGAATTCAAAAACTATCTCCAGCTATTTACGGTTAAAATCTATTTAAGTTAATCCAACGGCTGATATTTCACTTGAGATTATTTTTTTTCTCAAAAAATATCGCTTCTTCTTCTAAAATGCGATTTTTTTGAAGAAGACACAACCAAAAAAACTAAAACACATCTTCTTATTTTTTTTTCTCATTTTTCTCATACTAGCAATTTTTTTTTAAAACCACTGTAATTTTTAATTTTTTACAATTACTAATTTTTAATCGAGTTCATCCGAAATAATTTACTTATCCGATTGTTGATCTATCGAGAAAGAAGTAATTGCCTAAAAATAGAGAGGATATTGATGTCCCAAATGTACCTCTCTCACAGCATTCATATGTACAACTCGAGAAGCAAACTACATGAGATACATCTGCAGGGGTGTATATATATTGGCAGTTGACTATTCTATAGGAAGAACTAAGAAGTTGAAGAACCCTTCGGAATCAAAGCGCGTTTTTGGTGACAGCTGTTTCCAATTTCACGACTTATGAATAGTGATTAGTTTGAAGTCTCCATGCGTTTGATTTTTAATATATTTAAGTGACTTCTTAAAAGTTTGTGAAAATACAGTTACTTGCCGGTTATTTTTTGAAAAATATTATTAATATTTTTTTAGAGTTAATTTATTGGTAAATTAAGAAAATATCCTTATTTTTAAGATTTTATATTTTTCTCAAAATTATCCTTGTTTTTATAAGAATTTATTAAAATTGATAATAAAGGTTTGTTTTTTAAGGATACTAAAAAGTAATTATTTAGTTTTGAACAAAAAATATTATTGCAAAAAGTTAAAACTTTTTATAGTAATTTACAAATAAATAGCATTAGGAATTAAAAAAAATTTATTCATATGAATTGAGTTTGTTGAGGGTAAAAAAATTTGAAATCCGTAAATTACGGACAATATTGTTATTTTATTAAAAAAAATAACTCCAGTAAAAATCTTAAAATAAAAATGTCGGTGCTATTGTAGAAAAACTGTAAGTGAGGTAGGTAATGGGGTAATTATAATTATTAAGAACCTTAAAATCACCATGCCAATAGAGTTGGGGATAAAAAGTAATTCCATACCCAAAAGTAAATTGCCAAGACAAGTTTTGGCAACATGTTGGTTATTACTCTCAATTTATTTGTTAACTTTTTATTATTGGATGTCATAAAATATTTATATACCTTTAAAAACTAACTATTAAAATATTGTACACTTTTTTATCCATAATTTTTATTTAAATGGTCCAGATTAAGTGCGGATATATGAAATTCATGACGTCAAGTGATTCAAACAATTTATTTTGATTTTTGAAGAATTTTCTTAATCCAAATCGATTATTGTCGAGTTTTATTTTTTTCAATGATAAACACAAACACTTTTAGTAGTTTAAATGGTTTTTTGAAGAGTAATTTCGAAAACTTGAGACTTTTTAAAGTTTTAATTTTTGTATACTTAAAAAATTGAATTATCTAAAAGAATAAATAAATTGGGAGAGAGAAAATATAGATTTAATTAGGTTAATTATTAATTACTTTTTCTTAAAAAAAAGTCAAAAGAAAACTTTTGTCCCAACCGTAGATTCGTTCGCTCATCCAGTTATTTTATCTTTCTTTTTTTTTTTTTGTTTTGTTTTGTTTTTTTTTTTTTTTTTTGTTTTTTTATAAACATAGGCTCGTTGGCACCAGTTTTTAGCTTTTTTTTTGTTTTGTTGTTGTTTTGTTTAGGTTTTTTTGCTTAGTTTTAGATAACGTAAAGACAAAGAGGGAAAAAAAAATAAAAAATATTGACCATTTTTTATAGCAAACTTAAAAAAAAAATTGGCTCTAAACATACCAAACCGAGCCATAATATACTAATTTCACACATAACTCCTAAAATTATAGGCTTTATCACTTTACCCTTTATCTACAAAATAAATTATATTGGCCCATTTAACATTAATTGTTCACGGATACCCATTTCATACGAATAGTTTGAAATAGTGATGAAAATCAATCACCTGTTGTCCATGTACTTAAATTAATATCGTATGTCTAAAAATAAATGATTTTTTTTATAAAAACTAAAAAGTCAATACTTCATATACTATCATCAATTATGAGAACAAATTTAAACTCTTATTAATAAGTCTTTAAATAGAGGATTGACTTAATTGTTTTATAAAAAAAATATATTTAGACATAAAGAGCATTTAATTTAAGCACATGAATAATACGCAATTAATTTTCATCACTATTTTAAATAGATTAGTACTAGAAGGGGTGTAAATGATATAATTAAATAGTTAAGGGGTCAATATGATTCACTTTTTAGATAAAGAGGTAAAAGTCATAAAAGGTGATAGTTTAGGGTGTTTGTGAAGTTAAACCTAAATAATATTCCTATATGTTTTTGGTAAATAATAATATTCCTTTACTTTCTACTTCTCTTTTGTTTACTCTGAAAATAATGGAAAAGCTAAAAACCTCCAGCCAACATCCAGGTCGGGTTCATATATTATAGTTTCCACATTTGTGCTTGGTCTTATCGTGATTGGTTGCACTAGTCAATCATTGACCCCCTCCGATTATTGCCATCTCATGTTAGATCTACGAGGCGCAGAGAGAGGAAGTCATTGGTATTTAGAATGAATTTCACATTGATTCTGTTTTCTGGGGAATTCGGGAATTGGAAAGTGCTGAAGCTGTCACTGGATTTGTAAGGACTCGAGTGATTTTGCTTCAAAAGTGGCTTTGTTGGTGCTTTGAAGCCACGAAGCTTCCGTAGTGAGGATGGGTTTTTGGCTCT
>CM018901.1:14475785-14480785 GCA_009663005.1 Actinidia chinensis
AAAAGTGTAGTTACAAGAAATTATTCACCGCTCACATAACACTATTGGACATTTGCTCTTGGTGCCATTAACCCCCCCCCCCCAATGGACGTAGAGAATTAGATGGGACCCGATTGTTTTCCAACATGGTTTTTCGGTTGCTCTAATTATTTCTGACTAGTGCTCTTACTGATTCGGGGGGGACCACCATGCCATCATGTTAAGTTGGTCTGGTGGACATTTTGATATTCGTAAAATTGGATTATTTTGAAAATAGTTTGGCTTATCTTGCATGTGAGTGAAATTTTGAGATAAGATTATGGGTTTGTTGTCAACATTTATTAGTTATTTTGGTTATTTTCTTAAAAAAAAGCTAAATAATGTGATATTGGTATTCAATTTTATTATCATTATTTAATTAAAAAGTGAGAATTGTTTTAAACTCAAATTATCGCAATTTGTTACCCCAATTTGTAAAAAGTGCATCGAACATGTTTGTTACCATTGTTTTTAAGTCTGTTTAATCTGGATAACTAAAAGTTTTGCACCCTCTGTCAAATTTTGTTTGGTCGAATTTTCAGTTTGCGAGATGCAAAATACTTTTTAGATTTGTGTTTCTTAATTACAACAATGGATTCATAAAAGGTACAAACAAAATAAGATGGAGAGAATAATTTTGTGATTTGCATTAAACCGTAGTAGTATTGCTCTGCCATTAATAGGAATCCCTCACTTAATTTTGCCATTGCGTTATAGAACTAAAAAACTTTGGTTTGGAGTCTCATAGTGCCCCAAAGGTGGGTCCATTTCAGATATATTTTACTGATTCAAATCGTTAATTTTGAAGGGCTCGTTTAATAGATCATCTGTGAAAAAAATTAAATCAGATTAATTGAATATAAGTAATCACATGATTTGAACATATTTATTTATGTTTTTTAATTAAATGAATAGCTAGTGCGATTTTTTCAATAAACTATTGACAAATGTCATCTGATCACGGGGACTATTAATAACTGATGACTCAAATTTTAGACTATATAAAAGGCACGATTATTTATGCAGGATGGATCAATTGAAGTCCGTGAAAAAAGACAATACCGGTTTGTCTATTTGTGGGGGGTTAAGTGAAGGGTTTTTTTTTCCTTTCTTTCTACACGGGTTAGGGTACACCTACCATCCTAAAGAAATGTTCTCAAGTCCATGATGTGAAAGTAGGAATAGCTTTTGGAAGATATTGGATTCTAATCGAATCAAATAAGTTTGTAAATTTTGGGGGTTTACTTTAGGCTATGTTTGGTAATACTAAAAATTAAGTTTTTGTTTTAAATTTGTTATTAAAAAAAATAATTTTTTTTGGCTTTTTTATTTTTGTAACTTTACTTTAGCTAAAACTAAGCAAAAAAGCAAAAACAAAAAACCAAAAAACAATAACAACTCTGATTGGCTTTTTTTATTTATTTTAAGAAAAAAAGTTAAAAAAAAAATTAAAAAAGCTGGTGTCAATGGAGCCTTAGTACTAATATAAAACCGTTATCCTAATTTATTTGTTAGGAAAAAAAGAGTGAATAAATAAATTGGAACAGATCGACAGTATATAGTTTTCAAGGCACGTCAAACCATGAAAACTTAAATCTTACAAAGATTATCTACATGCTTTAGTTACTGAATTAAATAACATGCTAAAACTTAGCATTAATAATGTGGTAACTAGTGTGTTAGACGTCATCTTATGTAGGTCTCGGCGACTTAGGCTCCGTTTGGCATTAGTTTTTTTCAGTTTTTTAGTTTAAAATAAGCAAAAAAGTCAATCAGAGTTGGTTTTTTTGCTTTTTTGTTTTTGTTTTTTTGCTTAGTTTTAGCTAAAGTAAAGTCAGAAAAGCAAAAAAGTCAAAAATTATTACCTTTTTGTTAGTAAATTTTAAAAAAACTTGGTTTTTAAGTATTACCAAACGGAGCCTTAGTTGAAAGCGCTTTTGTTTCCAATTTCATATATAACTGTTGCTTATTATAGTATAATTTCTCTTTCTTCTAAAAAAATAGGATAATTGTAATTCAAACTGTGTCACAACATCCTGGAATATGGTAGATTGGGTATTCAGCTCTGTATTTATTAAAATGAATTTTACCTAAATGTCCTTGTTTTATTAAAATACTTAAGTAAAAGAAAATTACAATGTATCTATATGTGTGGGCTCTGCTGGTCAATGGAGTCCTCTGTCTAGAGACTAAGCACAGTTCCACTAAGGATCCTAACCAAACATGCGCAAATATGAAAAGTCTATTGATAGCAAAGTATGATATTTCTTTTCAGTGCAGATTAAGGAAACCAGTTGTTTTCAAAATTAATTTAGAAAGATTTAACATGTATGTAGTACATATGGGTATTTGGTGTGTGAGTCTGGATGGGACCGGTTTTACATGTTCCTAAACTTAACTTCCAATAATGGGGAGTGTTTGTTTTAGTTTTCTTTATTTTTTCTGTCTTAAAATTTATATTTATTTGTCACAATTACTTCTTTCAGTTAGTGGGGTCAAAAACAATTTTGAAAAAGCTAGAAAGAAGCTGATTTGGGAAAGTTACTTTTGATGTTTTTAAAATCTGCATTTGCATAATCAGATTTTGACATATGTTTAGCTACAACACATACCTTAGCTTCTCGCTGATATGTCCATTTTTTTTAATTTTTTATTTTTGCCAATCTTGAGGAGGATATAGGGGGAGGAGAGCTGCATTTCGTAGCGATACTCGAACTTTGCTTATCCTAGTAAAAAAACGTCTCAACTATTATACAACTATTATACTATTGATCACGTATCACTTTTTAAAAAATATAGTTATTTCATTTAGTTTTATTTGCTTTTTTTTATTACATTCTTCATAAATCTAAAATCTAAACAACCCCCATTATTTTCCTTTCAGTTACTTGTCCTTTTGTCACCATAGTTGGCAAGAGATTATGGTTGTGTTTGTGCTCATCCTCAAACCACCAACCATTTTCTGTTTACTTTGTTTATAAGATAACCCTCGTACTATCAAACTTAGGCGTGTTTGGATCAAGATTTGACGAGACAACTAAATAACTAAAAAAGTTTTAAAAGATCTCGGTTCAGAATTGTTGGATATTCTATTTTACTCTCACTCACACAAATGTTTTATCCATACACATCCATACGTAGTTAGTGATAAATTATAAATGGAAAGAGACCCCATCCTGAATTCTCTTTTGGGCCAAATTCAAGCTGAACCATGCAGTTCGTCCATTGTGGGCCCAACTTACATCTACGATTCAAGTCATTTATTTTGTTGGCTCTTTAAGTAGATCAATACATGCAAGTAACAAAATAGTTAGATCAGATATCAGTAATCATATGATCAAATAACTTTTATCTAGAAAAAAATGAACGGTCAAAATCCTATTCCATTTTCAAGCAAATGTTTGTGGGATCGACATATATTGAATCTCATATATCAGACAAATGAGCCATAAGATAAATGACTCAAATCATCATGGTGCGACCCGTGGTGGGCTCATAAAGTAATAAAATTCAAACTTCCCACATTCTGAAGAAAAATTCTGTATAATTATTTTGTTTCTTCTTACAAATTATTTATGGGCTGACTATGGACAATTGAGAGGAGGATGTGGCTAAGTTTTTTCCTTCAATCAAATTGATAGTATGCGATCAGCTAAACTTTGCTTTTTTTGTGAATCCATGGAAGGTCTTTCTTCTTCGACAGGAAAAGACTCACTGGGTTTTTTGCTTTCAGTAAATTTCAACACTTTGGCAATTGAGATCCACAAATAAAACTATTAAGACTCAACAAGGTGATTCTCACATGATTTCAAAGTTCATATGCACATTTCTGATCTATAAAAGCAGCAATGAACTGATATTTGAGTGCCTAGAAATATTGATATCCATATTTTTACAGGGTTAACATAAGTTTTTTTTTTTCCAAAAAAAAAAAAAAAAGGCAGGGTGTGACGTTGAAGTCCTCGCAAAATAACCGTATAGCATAGAAACTTCAAAGAATACAATACATTTTCCACCGGCGGTCAATACTATTTAGCAATGACATTCAAAGAGCAGCAAATTCCTGTAAAATGATCCATGGAAACAGGGATAACATTCCTGGCAGATATTTGATCCGGCTATTGTAAGCTGAAGATGACATATGTGCTTAATCTGAGTTTGTGCAACCCAATGCACGAGTGCCTATACATCTCAAGTGGTTTTGGATGATTATATTAAAAAATAATATTGGGATTATATGGATGAAATAGTACAAGAGATGGGTAAGGGAAGAAAGTTTTCATTGGAGGAGATTTCAATGGCTATTTGGGAAGTAATATGATGGGATATGAGAAGGTGCATGGGGACGAGGCCAGTAAGAGTATTTTAGACTTTGATATAGCTTTTGACCTTGTAGTTATCAATACTTTTTATATAAAAGAAATGAACACCTAATCATGTTTAAGAGCGGATCTAATAAGAGCAAGACTACTTTTTTCTTAGAAGTATATACCGCATGTTGTCTAAAGAGTGTAAGGTTATTCTACAAAATGTAAAGAGTGTAGCAACACAACATAGATTTTTAATTTTAGATGTTTGCATCAAAGGACGGCATAAAATTAGGAAGGAACCTAAAAACCATCGTACTAGATGGTGGAACCTTAAGGGTGAGAAGCTCAGAGAGTTTAAGGAGAAAATAACAATTGAGGCACTGTAGAAATTGGATAGGGACATCAACGTTATGTGAAATACAATGACAGGATGGATTAGACGAATAACGAATGAAATTCTTAGAGTATCGAAGGGGAGAGATCTCCTTTAAAAAAAAAATATGGTGGTGGAATGATGAAATTCAAACCATAATAAAAGGCAAGAAGGAAAGTTTTAAGCAGTGGTAGAGGGATGTGAATGAGGACGACCTTAAGAAATACAAACAAGCATGCAAGGAATTCAAGAATGTCGTCGAGAGGCTAAACGAAAAGCATCCCGAGAACTTTTATACA
>CM018901.1:14515785-14518285 GCA_009663005.1 Actinidia chinensis
ATAGGGGTTATAAAATTAATAATTTTTCAGCACTTTGGGTAAACTTAATATGGGTTCATAAAATTGGATATAGATGTATTTTTTCAAAATTTAGGTAAAAATCGATAAATACCAAATATAGAATATTTTTTTATTTTTATTTTTTATTATTTTTTATTTAATAAATTATCTCTAACAGTAAATCTGTACTTATTCAGGATGTAGAGCTCTGCGTTTTATATATATATATATAATATATATATATATATATATATATAATATCTATATATGTTATTTATATTATATTTTTAAAGATGTCCGCTGCAAAGCTGCGCGATGCCTTCTTCGTTATTTTAAAATATATATATATTTCTTTATTATATCATATAATATAATATATAATTGTCGGCCATGCTTATTTTCCTTTCTCTTCTAACCTAAGCTCTTTTTATTTTTATTTTTTTTTATTTTATTATCTCTCTTTTCTCTCCTTTCAAGTCCCTTTCTTCTTTCTTCCGTGTTCCCATTCCCCTCTCTCAAAATTAAATACTCTCTTTCTCTTTCTCTTGCTCTCTCTATTCTTCTTCTTCTTCTAATAGGAGAAGTCCCTCTCTCTATCCTTTTTTTTTTCTTTCACATCGTTGATCGCATTTCAAAAAACTCGCCGAGGTTAACACCCGATGCTGACCCAAGTACTTTTTCCCGTAAGTTTTCGAATATATAGTATTATATCTTAAAAAATTTTTTTTTTATAGAAACATATTCTGAAAAGAAAAAAAATTTAACTGAAATCTGTATTCCACAAAAAACGATTTCATTTTCTCTGTAAATGGAAACATTTTTTTTTCTTTCAAACAGACTGTTATTTTTTTTCCCAGAACCGATCTGTTTTTTTTTTTTCATGTATAGATCGTACATACATATCAAAGAGTACCAAGTCTTTCTCTTTAATGAATGATTCTGCATCTTCTCACATTAGAACTGAACAAAATTTTTTCTGAAATTCGATTGCCGATCACAAGATCAAAAAAGAATCTTTCTTGAGATTGTTGGAAAAAATTGATTCGGCCAATACAGAATTTCAAAGAATAATTTCCATTAATCAAAATAACTTGCAGAAATTTAAATTACAGAAACTGAATATAAGAGATACAAACAGAGTAAGCCAAGTCCGCAATCGCAGTCTCCTTAAGACAGATTCGCGCCGTACCGAGGGTGTGTAGGGTCTGTCGGTGCTGTCGACGTCTTCTTCCTCCGCAGATAAAACGGCTGAACCACTAACATTTGGAACACCTCCAAAGCACAGAGCTTTGGCGAACTAAACTGTATCTCTGCTCTCTCCTCAAGAACTCAAATGTATTGGTTTGTGTATTTCTCGTTGGATTGGTGTTGGTGTTGGTGTGTTTTTCTTCGTGCTAAACCTCAGCATTTATAGAGCCAAACAAAGGCTCTATTTAATCATTATAATTCTAGTGGGCATTAACCCTCTTATGAGTGTCTTGTGGATTCCACCATGACAGCCTTATAGGCTGGTCATGGCCCAAATAAAGCAGCCATTAGTGTTGTAAAGAAGATGCAATTTGGTTCTATAATAACTCCTTTAGGAGTTGTTAAAACCACTCCTCTTTATGCTTTCATTCACACAAAATTTCTAACATTGATAATCATCAAAATTGAAGCTATATATTCTTCATTTAATAGGGGTAAAAATTAAAATACCCATAATACAAGTACATGCTTCATCAGATGAAGAGAAACCCCTAGATATTGCTTTCTCATACACAATTGCTGCATCAAAAATCTCAGGGAAAAAAAACACCTAAGCTGAAACAGATCATTAATAGAAACCATATGAAGTTTTCTATAAAAATCACATTTCAAGCCACATAGTAGGCTTTAGACCTAGAAAAAAATGATAACAGAGGAAAGAGAAATTCACTGGAAAATCAACAAAGCAGCTGCAGGAGAGAAGCAGATTATGAGAGAGAGCAGTTGCTAGGTTCGCAGAGACAAATTATTTATATTTATGTATATTGTGTAAATATAGGTTATATATATATCAATTTCTCTCTCATAGTTGCGGGAGGTTGAGCTGGAAAACTCGAAACGTTCATTTGAAGATTCGACATTTGAAAGTGTTGCTAAGAATGTGAATCAGATATTTAGATTTTTGCTTTTTTAAGAAAAGGTAAAGGAAGAATTAAGTAAAAAAACTCAGGATTTGATCAGGGAAACATATTGAACTCTACAGCTTTTATTATAACAAATCAAACCCTGAATTTTGTAATTCGGTAAAAATTTAAATCATCTGTTAATCTTTGTCTATTTAGGGCTTACAAAACCAGTTGGTTCCCACCCAAAAAAGAAAAAAATAATTTTGTATAATCCTAACCCCCTATAAAAAAATTTATTTGAACCAATTAACAAGACAAATTAGAGAGTTTTGAGTTCTGCATTTATGTGAAGAAACCCTATTTTTATGCCATTTTGAAATGAAAATGGTTTGATTAGGACTTTAAGA
>CM018901.1:14543116-14553116 GCA_009663005.1 Actinidia chinensis
TTGACAAAAATTCTCCAGATTCGACAGTTAGATTAAAGATGCCAATCAATAATTCCACCAAGAAAATCACTTCACATAAACTTAAGAACTCAAAGCAAAAAAACAACATCGGTTGCAATCAATAGACCAACTAAGAATCTCACCGTCAAATCACCGCACTCAAACCTCCGGGCGTAATCCTCGGCGACCATCGACGCGACGGCCGCTTTCCTCTGCAGGGCCACGCGCTTGGTCATCGCCGAAAGCGACAACTCATCTGGATCCCCGCAGCCTCCCCCGCCCTCCCGGGCCACCGGCGGCGGAGGCGGAGGTACGCCTTGGAACGGCGACCTGGACGTGCCCTCGTGATGGGGATGAAAGGGTAAATAAGGATGGATGGGAGGGTGAAGAGATAGGGAAGGAGGAAAGAAGGGCCAGGAGGGGGCAGGAAAAAGAGGAACTGAGGGAAGTGCAAAAGGGAGAAGTGACAGGAAAGTGGAAATGTAGGGAACAATGATGCGGGAGGAGATGATCTAGCGAGACAAAAGTGCATTAGAGAGAGCGGGAAGAGCAAAGTAAGGCGAAGTAAAATAGAGGAGAAGGCGAATGGGAGCGGAAGAGGTATAAAAGTGCCCTCGTCGCGAACCCTAATCAGCCACGGGTCCTTGAAGAAATCCTCAATCCTAGCCAACCTTGTCCAAGACTCATTCTTCGCTTCTCGCTCTGCAATCCTTCGAAAACCCTAGCGAGCAGAAGCAGATATTCGCCGGCTGGCTGCAAACACAGAGAGAGATAGAGATTTAGAGCGAAGAGCGAGAACGAGAGCGAGAGCGAGAGATTTTTTTTAGAGAGAGAGAGGGGTGTTTGGGGTGAATTCGAGAGAGGTATACCATGTAATTGGGCAGCGACGTGAAAAGCCCTAACGAGATTTGAATTTGATTAAGAAGTTAAGCGAGCGAGGGATTGTTCCTAAAATAATACAACGAATTGAGAAAACAAAAAAAAATAAAAAATAAATATAAATTTTGTAACCTTTTGCCTAGACAGAGAGAGACAGTTGGCATTATATTTGGGGCTTTTGGCTTTGGCTACATAACTAATAAAATACAATGACATAACCTAGATTTTAGAAATTATGGAAAAGCCTTATAAAATTTTTAAAATAATACTGACTTTCATTATTCTTTAATTGTGGTTAGGGATGGCAAGATAGTGTTTGGATCCGGAGAACTTCATCTTCTATACTCAATACCTGAAACCTACCTCTGTCCTTATACTAGTATTCAATACTCAATAGGTACAATTCAAATCTCTCAAACCTAAGCTCAATTGGGTGTCGAGTAACTCAAATATATCCAATAACCAATTTTTTTAAAAAAAAAAAAGTAATCAAATTCGAATCTTAAAATAAAAAAAAGTGAATTATAAATTTGATTGTAAAAAGTAGGGCGTTGTCAAAAAAAAAATCTAAAAACGATGATTTGTGATTGACAGACCGAAACCTGACCGAACCGTGTGCCATTTTTGATTGATTATAGTTTTAAGGATTATTTCGTTTTTAAAAATTAAGAACTGGTGTTAAATTGGTTCGATTACTGATTTTTTTTTTCAAATCGTGGTTCGAAAGAACTGGAACTGAATTATAATATAGAACTATATATATATGTTCTATATTATAAATCAGGACTTGATTTGAATTCCAAAATATATCTCTCGCCTATCTATGTATCATATTCATTTGAGTTGATCCAACGAATCAGATGATTCACCTCAAAGTAGTTTGTCCTACCAAAAAAACATTACTTTCTTATCCAACGGCTAAGATCGATTTGATTATAAACAAACGGTTCAGATTTCCTTCCTTTTACACGGTGTGATGGCTGTGATGGTTGTGATTGACTGCTCTGAGGATTACGGCGATGTCTTCACCATCCCCGAATCCATCACAGCCATCTCTCCTCCCAAATCAACCCATCTCTCTCTCTCACGCAATCTCAGAAGTTCTCAGTTCTCTCTCTCTTTGCTGTTTGGGAGCCCAATCTCAGTTCTAAACAACCTCAAAATCCCCAGCCCAAACTATGGTTCCTCCGCACCAAGCCGATCTTCGAGGACGCCCAGACTACTCAACCACATGAGTTTCTTCAACTATTATTTAGTATATGTTTCTTAACTTTAACTCCCTATTAGGGAGGGGGAGTCAGTTAGGGGCATGGGAGATGTGGGGGGTAACAGGGGAAGGGGAAATGGTGGAAAGGCAAACAGGCGAACCACCACCACTACCCAAAACACCACCAATACCTAAAACCCAAACCCAACCCAAATCCAAACCGGAACCCCCAAAACCAAATAACACCGACACCCAAAATCCAAAAAAATCCAAATCGGAACCCAAAACCCAAATCAACAACCCGAACCCAAAACACCACCCCCAGACCGCTGCCATGGCCAACCACAACCAAAACACCCAACAAACATTGCACACACGCAGAGAGAGAGAAGAGAGATCTGAGAGATCACCGTATGACGGACCCCGCTCGAATCGCACCCGTATTCTGTCTAGCTGGTGATGATGTGTGTCGTTGATGGGTTGATTTGGGTTTAGGGGGTTCCGGTGAATGGCCAATGGGTTGGAGGAGGGGTATTTGGAGTTGAGTCTGATGGGTTTGTGCAGCAGGATGGTTTTGATTTTGGCTGGACACTTGTATTGTTGTGTGCGGATGATGAGGTTGTATTTTGTGATTCACCAAATTGAGAGTGAAAGCAATTTTAACCAATTTGATATTTCAATAAATACTATTTATTTTGTTGTACAACTCTGTTAATTTTAATAACGACTGGTGTTGTTTTGATAACATGTTCGTTTGGTTGTGCAATTTCCTTTTTTGGTTATATTCAAAATATGTGTGTATGCAATCTGTTTTTTATGTTTCGTATTGTACGAGCATATTTCGTTTTATTATTGCAATTACAGAAACAGGTAAATTAATGCCTTTTAAAGGAGTTAAAAGTTGATTTTTTAATTAAATACAAAAAATTCAAAACTTCGTTATTATGGGTGTTTTTTTTTCTTAATTACGATCCTATTTAGACTAGTAAATAAAATAATTTTAAAGTTTATGCTATTTAGCAAAAAGGTAATTGAATGATCCGTATTGTTTGGATGCAAAAACAATCTACTTTTTAGAATAATTATAAAGAAGAGAAAGCTCTACCTTATATAGCTAGGCCCAATAGCTCAACTTTTTGTTGAATGAGGTAGCAACGAGAATAAAATCATTAGCTAAAAAGCCAAATTTGTGGCTTATAGTAGAATAAAAAATTTGTGAGGTAAATCATATGTAGTTAATGAACAATGAGTGACGGTATTACCATTTGTTGGACAAGTCAGTTCTTTCCAACTTATAACATAGAAGTAAATTAATGGAAGCTGTATACACATGAATAAAAAAATGGAATAAATCTTCACGTCGTTTGCCCTAAATTGTCGTACATATCTTAAATGGCGGCATAAAAATACATACATATTAATATGGAGGAATTCCCAATTGAGACGTGTTGAAAATTTTGTTGAGAAGGACAAAATGCAAAATTGAAGACTTTTTATTTGTAAATTGTTTAATTAGTGTAATATGTTCTTTTTTTGGTAACTACAAAATTAGTTTTAGAATTTTTTTTTTACATCGTGCACGTGGGTACGGCAATTACAGTATATATATATAAGATATAGGTAAGATATATACGCGTGACGCATATTATGTAGAACCTAACACCTAATTCTGTAATTCACACATGTGGTGATTACGTGGCTTTCCCAAACAAAAATATTTTCACTTCCCATGGATCTTAGGATTACTCACTCCCTTCACAGCAAAACCCTTTCACGTTCTCTATCCAAGATTGGATCAGTTGATTTTTTTTGTTATCCTTTAAATTCTTTTCAGTTCTTCGCTTCACCTTTGTGTTGTTATCCATTAATGCTCTTCTAAAATTTATGAGTTGTTAATTACTATATTAGAGGTTGGTTGATGTAATAAATTTGACGCGTCATATTATGAACTATTTTGTATTAATTTTCGTTCATGACTTGAAAGTATTAATTAAAAAGTTATGGGTTATTTAATAAATAACCTTGTTGCAATATCATTTTTATAAACATATTTACATGTTAATTGAATGAAACCGGAATCGAACCAAAATCGAATCGATAAATTTTGGTTCGATTCTATACTTGTAATGGTTAGATTCCAGTTCTCATTTTTTTCAGAGACCGTTAAAAAGAGATTGGTATGGATACTTATAGAACCGAACAATAGAACTATGGACACCCCTTAGTAAAAAGGATGAGTGTTTCTATTATGATAATTTGTATGTCTCAAATTTACGGGCCTTCTGTGAAACCTACTTCTTGGGTAAGTTATGATTTAAGGTTGTCCTAAAAATGGCGTAGAACTAGTATCTAAGTAGAAGAAAGAAGAGGAAAAGAAAAGAAGAGAGTGAGAGAGCACTGAGAGGTAAAGAGCTTGTAATCTATATTGCATATATTAGATTTTCTTCTTCCTCTTGCCTTGGATGTAGGCATATCGCCGAACCATGTAAATCTTCGAGTTCTATCTCTGGTGTCATAGGAATTGATTCATTTACCATTTTCGTAGTAGATCGATTTATTTTTGTAGTGGTATCAGAGATTCTGGTTAGTGTTTCGATCTCTTTGATACAGTAAAGATGTTGAATACTAGATACGAGGTGAATAATTTACCGGCAAGAATAACATCTCTAACAAGGTGTTTCTAAGGCTTTGCTCAGAAAGGAGAAAAAGCCCAAGAAGATCAAGGAAGAAGATTGGGAAGTCCTCAATGCGAAGGCTGCCAGTGTAATTCATCTAAACCTATGCGATGAAGTTATTCACAACATATTAGATGAGGATTCAGCACAGGCTACCTAGAAGAAGTTAGAAGTCTATAAAGAAGAATATGGCAAAACAAACTATGTGTAGAGAAATAATTATATGTTTTGTAAATGAAGGAAAACACAAATCTGTTAGAACATCTTAATGTTTTCAACATGCCGATTACACAACTGTTAGATTTCGACATAAAGTTTGATGATGAGGACAAAGCAATACTCATGTTCGTATTGTTGCCTATATCCTATGGTCATCTTATGACAACATTGATGCATGGGAAGGAGACTTTGAAATTGGAAAAGGTGATCAGTGCTCTCCTCTCACATAAAAAGATGAAGAGGGATTATGAAAGCAATGGAGAACGTCTCATTGTGGCTAAGTCACAACTAGGACGAGGTAGGAGTAGTAAGTGGAGATAAATCAATGAGAAAGATGTTCCAATAGAGGAAGATATAGGTCAAAGTCACGTGCAAAAAATGGTCGTTGAGTAGGGGTGCCACATGGGTCGGTGTGGTAGGGATGTGACAAAACCGGAACCGACCGACCATCCACGGGTTCCTATTTTGGACCCGGAACCGAACCGAGAACCGATGAGAACCGAACAACCGAACTGTCGGGTCGGTTTCGGTTCCTCGGGTCTCGGATTTTTTTTTTGGGTCGGGGTCGGGTCGGGCCTTCGGTTATTCCTAAAAATTAATATAGACCTAGGTAATAATCAAGTGTGTGCTAGTTGCATTGTATAGCTATAAGGTCGGTTTAGACTCGGGTTCTCGGGTGGGTCTCGGTTAGATTTAATTCTCGGGTCTCGGTTCGGTTCTGGGTTGTGTCGGGTCTCGGTTTTAAAAACTCAGGACCCGAGAACCGACCGAACAGTATGGGTCTTCATTTTTTAGACTTCCATGAACCGACCCAAAGCAGGTTGGAACCGGATCACAATGAGTCGTGTCGGCTCGGTTCTTCGGGTCGGCGGGTATTTGTGCCCCTGTAGTGTGAGTTTGCTTTTACTAGCACAATTTGGACAATACAAGAATCAATGTCAAGAATTTGAAAAGCTTTTGAAGGAAGAATAATGGAAAGAAGCCTGTCAAATCGGCTCAGTATATAGAGGGAAATCAAATAATGAGTAGATACTCTTACCTTCCGCTCTCTTCAAGTAGTATTTTTTTTTCTGAATCATGATGTTTGAATTCAGGTTGGCCATATCACATGTGCCTGAATACAGATTTGTTGGACACTATAGACCTTGCACATGATGGGTGCATGAAGGCCATTGGAAAGGTGTACCTTTAAAATCGTCTAGATGTTGTGATTGCGTGTTTGATGAGGGTTTTGGGTTTGGTCACCACATGTTCTAGAAACTTGTAAGAATTTGATTTATTTGTATAAAAAAAAGGGAGGCTTTAGATTCTTTGGGATTAGGTACATGAGAAAACAGGAGTCATGAAGATCAGGTAAGGTGTTTTGGTGATCATAAAGGGCAGAAAGTTAGAAATCTCTATAGATTAGTTGGGAACACCGTTGTATGTGAAGTTACACTCTCCACACTTACAGATTATAGCATAAATGATTGTAACTTTGGAATATGTTGCTTGGTCATATTGGTGAGCATGGTATGTTATAGCTTTAATAAAAAAATATGTTGAAGGGTGTTAGGATGTGCAACCTGGATTTTCTACAAGTAATGTGAGTATGGAAAGCAACATAGGGTCGGTTTCAAGACAGGGTGTTCTTGATATGTCCATTCACATGTTTGGGCAAGTGATAGTGTCTTCTCACAGTGGTGCTCACTACTTTGGCAACTTCACTAGCAATTATTCTAGAAAGGTATGGCTTTATTTTATGAAGTATACGTATGATGTTTTCAGTATTTTCAAGAGGTGAAAATGCAGGTTGGAAATCAGACAGGCAAAGAAATAAAATATCTTAGAAATTACTGGCCAAGAGTGCAGGGAGAATGGTTTTATGGCTTTCTGTGAATCATAAAGCATTGCTCGTCACTTTACAGTTAGGGGAACACGCAAAACGGGGGCACAAAAAGAATGAATAGAATTTTGACCGAAAGATCTAGATGTATGAGATTGAATGCAGGGGTGCCTAAAGTGTTTTGGGCACGAGCACTCAACACAGTGTGCTACATCATTGATAGGTCTCCATTATTAGACATTTATTTTAAAATCTCGTAGGAAGTTTGGTCGGGTAAACCAGTTAATTTTGTCGAATTGAGAATATTTGATTGTTTTGGCTACTGTGCATGTGCGAGTAATGAAAGGTCAAAACTTGATCCAAAATCAATAAAATGCAATATTTCTTGATTTATGAATTGGTGTGCAAGGATACAATAGGATCCAGTGTCAAGAAGAAGTGACCAACAAAGATTGTTGCTTTGATGAGCATTTATGGTTGATCAAACGAGGAGGAGACAACAAATGATGGCACAAAACAAATTGCAACTTTATCCCCTCCAAAATGAATGGGCCAACATAGGTTAAGGTTATTTCATAGTTTATTACTTGCAACTTTATCCTCCCACCTTTCCATCATTCACTTTCACCCAATTCTACTCTTGTGCTTCATTTTTTAAAAAATTTATTTGAGCACATTCAAACTTGTATTTTATAACTAATGGCAATGTAAACCTCTCACAATACCATAATTTACATAAACTGTGGACAATACCGACAAAGCCCCAATTTTTATAATTTAAACCTCACTCGATGATTGGGCAAAGCATCCAATGATACTGGACCATTAGATTCTCTATATTTCTCATTTCGTTTTTTTTTCATCAAATTTTTTAATTCAAACACAATCTAAGACTCAAATCCTTTAATTTTTCTTTAACAAATTACGCAATCACTTATCTAGTTGTCTGTATGATTTTAGGATTCATTCACTGCAAATTTTCTGATCTTTATATTAAATACTGTTTCAGACTTCAGCAAGATTTTGAACTAACTACAAAGAAATGTGTATATTCAAGCTCAAAGTCCTCGCTCATGTCATTCTCGCTCTCATCGTTGGAAATCTCTTTCAAAATTGACAATGGTTTCTTCTGCGCAGCAGCCCTCCTCCTTGGTTCTTTCTTCCTTGCTGGTACTTGGGGCACCTCGGTTTCCATGTCTGCACACAAAATTAATAAAATTAAAACTAAGCACACAAGTTTCCGTTTTCTTCATTCAACCCAATTTCCCACTTTTTCCCACATGTTTATCCCTTTTGAACTACAATTTCTCCAATCTAAGTGATAATTGAAGATTCCAAAATTATTTATATAACTTTTCTCACATTCTCAAACTAACAAATCTTGTGATATTTTATGTGGGAGTGTGGATGATAGAATAGAGGAAAGAAAATCGAAGATAGACATTTGCAGTGGCAGACTAGCAGTTGACAGTGATTGTAGGTTGCCGGACCAGCTTACAATATAGAAACAGTGAGAGCGGCTACCGAAGCTATTCAGGAAATAGCTCTTTGACTGTCAAATAAGTGATTGAAAGTGTACAAAATAGAGAGAGAGAGCATAAGCTTTTTGTAAATGAAATTGCATACTTTGAAAGAATAAGACATGGCCTTATATAGCATAGTTTGACGCGTGTATGGATATGACAATTGTCACGTCACTTGATAGATTGCAGCTCGGCGAGTGCCGAGATGCGCTGACTACTTTGTCAATGAATGGGTGATTGAACAAGCCATGTCCCTAAGGTATGGTTGGTAGCTAGCATGTCATGTCACCGACTTCTCGATCCAAGCATGGGGTCTGTCAAAGGAAACCTCGCTGTGCAAGTCACCATTTGTCCTTGATATACCTTGGGATTCTCACCGACCGTTGCGTCTCGACTGAGCTCCGACAGAGAGAGTCTATCAAGCTTGCTATAAAGCGGTATCCTAACAACGGTACTTGTCCTAGCTCGTCCAAAGTTGATACTTGGTATTTATCCCCTCACAATTGCCTTTTAGTTTGCATGAACTTAATCATTACAAGCCGATGTCATGTGAGTGGGGGGATTGTTAATATTTCTTGTTGTGGCGAAGCTTGGTCGACGAAGCTCATCAATGCCTGCAAGTTATTTCCTCATCATACTTGGTTGTCATTTCATTGTCATGCAGTGCCATATGACATCCTCTGATTTGATCTGAGCTCGGTTAGGGCATGGATGCTGAAGTGTTGCACCTACCTTAAGGCGTTGTTTGGCAGGGATGCACGGTGATGAAACTGCCAAGTGTCTGCACCTATATGGGCCTTTTGACTTCCATATAAATAGCCATCTTCTCCCAGGCACTATTCATCATGTGTTTAGAGAGCATTATAGAGAGATAAGTTGTGCCTAAGAACTATTGTCGTCCGAGTGCCATTTTTGACGCCAATTCTAATTTCAATGTTGTTCGTTCCATCTGATGACTATCACTGTACTTCGACATTCTCTATAAGTCTTTTCTAAAATTTTTTTGTTCAAATGCCTGCGATAATATGCTTTTGCTTGTCTTATCCATCTAGGTTTTTACATTTCTTTGAATTTTGCTGGTTTTGTTAGAGTCTATCTGTTTGTTGAATGTTGGTGGCCACCTGTCTTTGCCATGCAAGTTACCCCTTAACCTTGATGCACCCTTAGGATCTCCGTTGACAGTTGTGGATCGACCGAGCTCCAGCGTAGAGACCCTGCCAAATTTACTAAGTTGCATCATTTCTATACTAGTGCTCGCCCTAACTCGGCCGAAATAGATATTGGATATTTTATACTCTTACAATTGCCTCTCAGCTCGCATGAGTTAGGTCATCGACTGCAGAGATTATGGGAGCTGGTTGCTAAGATTATCAATGTGGGGAAGCTCTAGCGACGGAGTTCGTCAGTGCCTGTAAGTTGTCCCTTCACTATCTTTTGGTTGTCCTTTCAGTGTCCTGTAGTGCCACACGTTCGAGTTTGTTTTTTCTTGTAGCTTAGCTTAGGCACGGATGCTGAAGCAGCGCATTTATCCTTAAGCCTTGTTTAGGCGGGAACTCGCAATGATCTACATTTACCATACTACCCTCATTTGATTGCTAAATTTTGAAAAAAAAAAATCAAATAGAAGACAGAGGGATGGAGAGAGAAAGAAAGAGAGATGACAGTGGGTTTA
>CM018901.1:14578116-14580616 GCA_009663005.1 Actinidia chinensis
AAAAATTTAAAAATTAAATTGAGAATACTTAAATTTTAAAGGCCAAAGTAACATGGATAAGATTTTAAGTGTGAAAGAGCAATTTGTTCTTATCGTAATATAAGTGATCATTGATAAATGCTTTTAGGTAAAAAAAGAAAAAGAAGTTTCTGAATATAATTTTTTTGTCTATATACAACAAAAAATTAAATATAAATATTTTAATTATGTTAAGTCTAAGAAAGTAAAGATAAAGTTGAATCCTTACGTTATTAAAAGTCATGTGTTTTAAAATTAATATATTTGTAGTTTAATTATATGGATTCAACTTTTATCTATTGAATAATAATGAAACTACGGCATGACATTTTTGTTTTAAAAATATACAAATTTAAGAACTAAATTTAGAATACTTTTAAACTTTAAAGGCCAAAGTAAAATAAAAAATAAAAAGAAGTTTTTGAATTTAATTTTATTGTCTAAATTTTAGAAAAATATAAAAATTTGAAAACTAAATTGAGAATACTTAAACTTTAAAGGCCAAAGTAAAATAAAAAATAAAAACGACTTTTTGAATTTAATTTTATTGTCTAAAATTTACAAAAAATATAAAAATTTAAAAATTAAATTGAGAATATTTAACTATAAGGGCCAAAGTAAATAAAAAAGACAAAAAAGTTTTTGAATTTAATTTTATTGTCTAAAATTTAAAAAAATATACAAATTTAAGATTAAGAACTAAATTGAGAATGCTTTTTTAAACTTAAAGGCCAAGTAAAATAAAAAAAGAAAAAGAAGTTTTGGAATTTAATTTTGTGTCTTTAAAATTTAAAAAAATATACAAATTGAAAAACTAATTGAGAATTACTTAACTGGGCCAAAGTAGTTAAATAAAAAAGAAAAAGAAGTTTTTGAATTTAATTTTAGTGTCTAAATTTTGCAAAAAGTATAAAAATTTGAAAACTAAATTGAGAATACTTAAACTTTAAAGGCCAAAGTAAAATAAAAAAGAAAAAGAAGTTTTTGAATTTAATTTTATTGTCTAAATTTTGAAAAAAACATAAAAATTTGAAAACTAAATTGAGAATACTTAAATTTTAAAGGCCAAAGTAAAATAAAAAAGAAAAACAACTTTTTGAATTTAATTTTATTGTCTAAAATTTACAAAAAATATAAAAATCTAAGAACTAAATTGAGAATACTTAAACTTTAAAGGCCAAAGTAAAATAAAAAATAAAAAGAAGTTTTTGAATTTAATTTTATTGTCTAAATTTTAAAAAAAATATAAAAATTTTAAAAACTAAATTAAGAATACTTAAACTTTAGGGGCCAAAATAAAATAAAAAATAAAAAGAAATTTTTGAATTTAATTTTATCATCTAAATTTTACAATTGAGAATACTTTAACTTTAAAGGCCAAAGTAAAAAAATAAAAAAATAAAAATAAATTTTTGATTTTAATTTTACTGTCTAAAATTTTCAAAAAAAAAATAAAAATTAAAAATTTAAAAACTAACTTGAGGATACTTAAACTTTAAGGCCAAAGTAAAATAGATAAGATTTTAAGGATGAAAGAGTAATTTACTCTTATGATAAAACTAACTTGAGAATACTTAAACTTTAAAGGCCAACATAAAATGGATAAGATTTTAAGGGTGAAAGAGTAATTAACTCTTATGAAAAATGCGTTCACGTAAAAAAAAATAAAAATAAAAAGAATTTTTTGAATTTATATATTTTTTTTCACTTTAATATCCTACATAGATAGATAGGATAAGAAAATTGAATTAATAAAAAATGGGAAGATTTTGTACCTGAGAGCTGCAGTTGGACGAGGGAAAGTTGGTATAGAATTTATTCATCCCCTCCTATGTGTCAAAGATGGATTTCCAGTCTATCGTGACTTTAGGAATGTGACGTATGAGGGGCCAATACTTGCCTTTGTCCTTTTCACACAGAGGTTTTAATTTCGGACATTCAAGAACGTACAATTTTCAAAAGCGATTGGGGAAGCCCTTGATCTGGAAAGGACCCACCCAAATTTTTATCCAATAAAAATATGCAGTCCAAAGGATTGGGGCAGCCCTTGATCTGGAAAGGACTCCAAACTTAGGGCAGGACCAAATAGTCATTTCAAAAGTGATTGGGGCAGCCATTGCTCTGGGATGGATGTGAAAATCATAACAAGAATTTGATTTCAGGGAGAGAGGGAGGCAAGGAGGGGGGAACGGAGGATGTAGCCTAGAGAAGAACGGTTTTCAGCACTTTTAGAGAGGTGAGTTTTTGAAAACTCTTGAACATAGCAGTCTCCAGATCTAGGGCAGCTCCACAATTCAGTTCTGTTAGCGGTTGGGAAGAACATCCCTTTCATAAGGCGCATCTGTTAATGAGTTCTTTAAGAGAGGAGAATCTTGCCGAAACTGATTTCTTGAGGGATGCTTGAGGGCCCTAAGTGAAAGAGTGTAACTCCAGAATTCAAGAGATGGACAGTTGCTGTGTCTGCAAACTATGAGGCAGGGCA
>CM018901.1:14585616-14588116 GCA_009663005.1 Actinidia chinensis
TTTTTTTAAATTGCATTGTAATCTCCAAAACTCTCGACTCATCCGCGCAACCTTAGAAAAAAACCAGTTTGCAAGAAGAAAAGAACCGAGATTTTGAATTATTTTGCGACGTTCAAGGAAGTCAGTGAATCATATGGTAGAGCTACATTGGCAAACTCCACTTAATCAGCTACATTTGATCACAAAGGGTGTCAGGAATTGAAACATCACGATATACAAAAGACTCGAGCGAGCATGTTTCAAGATTTGTTCCTCGTCTCAAGGAGCCAGGGAGGCTTGGACATGGAAACCGCATCCATGGATATGGTTGGTGAGATGGAAGGACAAGGTTAGGACATTCACGCAGCAAACGGAGGACATTTCTCAATCTTCAGAGTATTAGACAAGGAAGAAGTTAGGCAATGTTCCCAAAGTTGGGACCATCATTTGATGCTAAGCCTCAATAAGAACAAGTGAAGGCCGAACTTCTCTATACACCACATTTGGGGTACACAATTCTCAAAGCCAGAATATTCTCAAAACTTAGTATCTCGAGTAATGGAAATGGCTTGCGACAACCTGCCCGTTAGAACTACATGCTCACTTGCTTCACACACTTATTCCTTCATGATAAGCTTTTTAAGCGGAGGCTTAATTGTCCAAGTGGGGTAAGGACTGCCATTTGTACAATCACGTAAATTATACAACCATCTTGGAGAAGGGTGATTCCTATCCAAGTCCGGAATCTTGACCAGGTAGAACGAAGATGGGCAGCTCCTTCAAGTTAGTGTGATGGTTTTGTAACACATGAAGATGTCTGTCAACTCCTTCATTAAGTAAGTCTTCTGATCTGTCACTCAATACCAGTGACAAAAACACATCTAAGCTTTCCTTGACCATTTAAATTCGCCATTTGTGACATCCTGAGGATCGACCACATTCGGTAGCCCCGTTATTCAAGCTTCCCGCCTAGTTAGTCAAATTCCCTATTATTATCCGATATCCATTGCCGTTTGGTAATAATGAAATTGCGAAGTTTTTTGTAGACTTTCCAAACTTTTCTATTCCCAATGGCATTTCTTCCAACGAATATGTATTGGTAATATCGATTGATGACGTAGGTTAATTAGCTTTTCAATGCTGTAGAAAACTCTCAGCCTACCACATCTCTTAGCAACAAAGTTTGCAGATTTAGAGATCCCTCGTGATTCAGGTAATCTTTAACTAGAGTTAGGAAAAGGTAAGATACCGCAAGCGTTTCAATTCTCCAATTAATGGTGGAAGTTCATGGATACGATATTCACTAAAGCTGAGCACCCTCAAGCATTTTAGCTTTGGCAACAACTCGAGGGGAACATGGCTTGTCAAATTGTGTCCTCCTCCATATTTTGTTAACGAAAATGGTAAGAATGTTCGCAAATGTTTGACTTTGTGGAAGTTCTCAAACTTTTTGATCCCATCTAAATTGTCTTGTATGTAAGATAAATGTCGAGCTGTTATCAGTTTTTTATATTGCTCCTTGTATCATCATCTAAACAAGTTTGTCTTTGACAAACAGATTGAGCCAAATCATTGATCAGATATGCATCACAAATTGAGACTTTTGTCATACTTGGTTGGAAAAAGGATCTCGGACAAACAGATACGGAAAGTACAGCCTCCTAAATCTTCCAGTTTCTTCAAGCGTTTCTTGTTGAAAAATTTAAAACCTTCCGCCATCCCACAACAAGACAACTCTTCTTCTTCAAATTCATAGTACCTTTGGCATATGGACACAAATGCAAAGCACGCTCAAATGTCGAAGGGAGGATGATGGTAGCTTAACCTCAGGCTGGAAGGAGTCACTTCACTTAATTCCATATTTGCTTATTCAAAACATTTTTCCATTCATTTCTCTGGTCTACATGTTAAAAGGCCCACCAAGGGGGTCCTAGCAGCCAAGGACAACCCTCTACATTTATTCACAATTTTCGTGGGCCCAATTGATTCCAATTTGGATTTGTGTTCGTACTAATTCCGAAATGCATGTTTGTGAAAATATGGACAACATTCTTCCTGTGGTAGACATTCCAAGGTAGGCATTGAACCATTTACCATCGTCGTCGATTGCCAACTTCTGTATAACGTGTGTTCACAATCACTTTACATCCTGGGACTCCATTCTTGAAGGGGCTCTCTCAAAATGTTGCCACTCATTGTATTTTATATCCCAACATCATCTAGAACAATTAAAAAACTTTTTTCCAAGCCAAAGTGGAGCTTAGTTGTCTGAAGTTGGTCCAAAGTTTCTAGCCATTAGAATCAACATGGGACATAGCCAGCAATTTCTTTTGTTTATCCTCATAATATCAAATTTATCAGAGACACATATCCAAGCTTCAAATCAAAATTTTCTTCCACTACTTCATCATTATATACCACTGAGCAAGGGTGGTCTTGCACAATACCCCCCATACCTGTAATTGGGAATTATGCCAAAGTCTGGTCTCCATTCGGAGTAAGTTAATTATCTCTCTTTTAC
>CM018901.1:14594425-14596925 GCA_009663005.1 Actinidia chinensis
TCAAAAAGAGTTATATTTTATAGTATAGATAAATAAAATAAAAATTAAAGTTATAAAATTAATAAAAATAATAATTTATACTCGTGTATTAAGTGTAAATGTTATATTTCAACAATAGTTGGAGGCTTCATTTTTAAATATGAAATCAAGTAAAGAGTACCACGGGATCGCCCCGTGCTCTCTTATCAGCCACACATTTTATGGTTGAGTGAGCTAAATTATACTTTTTTTTAAAGCCACTCAATACAAAATATGTGATTTACAGAGCGAGGGGGCGTTCTGTGACTCGCCCGTGGGATCACTACTCATCGAGTAAAATGATTGTCGGTGGGTAAAGTACAAACAAAAAATCGTGTACACCTGCTTCACTGGTACACACGGAAAAGCAAATCGATAGAAAATGACGGAAACTTCCAAAACACGCTGTAAAAAAAGACGTTTCAGCCGGGAAAATAGCAAAAAAATGATTCCGTCGTATCATTATTTATTTAAAAATTAAATCGATCATTTTGTATAGGTTAACTATAATTTTTTATAAAATTAAATTTTAAACATAATTAGTAATTGCTCATGTTCATGGGTAATACGTAAAAAAAATACCTCTTAAGGATACTCATTAGAGTTTTACAATTTAAAAAACAGATAAGGTATAAACGGCAGACAAAAGATACATTGCATGAACATACGAAAAAATATATTGCTACAAAATTGAGAATAAATTAAAAATTATAATGATTTAAAAAAATGATAGTTTGGGAGAAATGAGAGGAAAAAAAATGTATGTTTTAATTTTTTTTATGGATCCTAATAAAAAAATGATTCAATGGTAAAACATATGTTCAACTTTATAGATTTTTTATCTATTGGATAAGAATTTATTTGGGTCTCATACCTTTGAGAAGAAGGAATTGATAGTTTTAAGAGAAAAAAAATAGTATTAGATGAAATTTCAGCCGTTGAATTAACTCAAATAAATTTCAATCGTAGATAACATAAGATAGATTTGAGATTCAAAATGAGTTATAATTTATATTATAAATTATAAATTTTTATAAAACGTTTAAAATATTAGTAAAAATATCGTAATATAATGAAAGGAAAGAAGATTTATGCCATATAATGAAAGGAAAGAAGATTTATGCCAAGAAACTCTACGCTGGGACCCAGACCTGACTTGATGAATGTCCATTCCTAAATTAATTATGCATTAATAACAACATGATCATATCACGTATCGATTACTCAACAACCGTCCCTCACCATCGCAAAGCAAGCTGGGGGTGAGAATAAGGCTTAGTCCAAGTGGTAATGGGCTTAGATGTCAGTAGTTACGATAAGGTGTCAACTATTCTCCATTAGCTCCAACTCAAAACCTCTCCCTTGAAAACTAATGAAATAGCCATTTGGGTTGAAGCCGATGTTTCCATGGAACTAGTTTCGACCCTAATAGAACTACTATAGCTAAAGAGGGTCATGGTCGGCCCTGGTCCTCCCTAGTCCCTCCTCCCTCTTCATCCATGTTCAACTGTAATTTCATGAACCTTAAAAAGGATTACGTAATTAATTTACTTATTATGGTTCCTAATCATGCAATTGATAAATGAGTATAATTATATATTTTATATTTATTTATTAAGTTATAAAAAATACTGAACGGATATTAAATTGTGTTCGATCAACATAACTTTTATAGTATTAATTTTTACGATGGAACTTATAATATTTACGATTTAGATCATCAAAATAGTTCAAAAATAATACTTAAAAAATACTTGAACTGCAGTCCATTTTTAAACCGTAAAGAGGTTGGATTAGGGTCAAGGTTCCAATTAAACATGACACGACATGAGTTACATGATGGTCGGGTCAGACAGTTTGAGCCCAACCAAGCATGCTTGCCCAGTTGAGGGAATCGGGCGGCTTGAACCAGATGGTCGGTCGAGAAGACTGGTCTAGAGAGATCAAAAGGGTGGATTATATGCCCTGTTCAAGGTTAGCCGGCTGAGAAGGTTGCAAGGTGCAATTCGATGCTCGCCCCTAGAAATACGGACGGGTTAGTCGGCCGAGAACCGGATCCGACACGTGACAAGGTGCCAATCCATGCTAGACGGACGAGCGGGAACTGAATGGGAAGAGTTAAAACTCTTCCAGGAGCTTCTACCTCAAGATTCTCAACTGAACTGCGAGGGACCTACCTACCCAAAGAACTCTACTAGTGGTCTTAGGTTCAACAGGCCCAACAAACAAAGCCACGAAAACTGAGCCCAAAGCCACCAGTGACTTGGACTCACCAAAACAAATAAAACATAAAAAGAGAGTGATAATTTAAAACTTAGTATCATCAAAATTTTCCATGGAGAACTTAATGCCTAAGTGCCCTCATTTACTTGTTGATTTAAATATTAGGATGGAGAGTGATATGGGAACCACTTAAGGGTGTGCATATAAATGCATCTATGTTTATTTTTTTGTACTTCAAACTTTAATTACTATAACTTTT
>CM018901.1:14716925-14719425 GCA_009663005.1 Actinidia chinensis
TCTTCATTATTTTTTATTTTTTTTAATCAAAGTCTTGATCCAAACACAGTTTTACTTTCTTATTATCAATTTTGAATTTGAAAAGCTGTACCAGTTGCTACCATAATGACCTAGATTCCTCATTCAACATAAAAACCCAAATCTCTTTAGTTTGTCAAAAAGGTCCAATCTCAGGATCATGATTTTGTTCTGTGCAATTTTCTCATTATTTCTCTGTGGGAACTTTGGTTGGGTTGGGCTGGGCTGGTAGGAGAACCTTTCGGCCTGGGTGTTTTAGAAATGACTAGAAATTAATCGCAAGTTTAGAACAGAGGCGTAGGGTCTATGTGCAAACTGTATAACTTATAGCCAACCTGGGTCTTAGGCCCAGTTTGAAGTATTTATTTTCCTGGTTTTCGTGTTATTTTTGTGTGAACTGTTTTTGCCTTAAGTTTAGGAATCTAAAAATATAAAAAAATTTATTTAATTTAAAAAAGATTCACTAAAAATGAAAACAATTATTTTTATCCCAAAAAATTATTTAAAATATTTTTTTTGTCTTTAGTTAACTTCTTTTAAATTATATAAAAACAATTACATTTTCGAACTACTTTTATCAAAAGGACCGGAAAAAGTATACAATTTTGATCAAACGGCAAAAAAAAATCGTTAAATACAAAAAAAACTCGAAAACCAAACCCCCAAAACAGGCCTTAGTTGCACTTATTCGCTCCATTGATTCGTGTATATTTGAGTGTGGCACTTTTAGGATGTATTTGGATCAAAAATTTAGTGAAAAAAATAAAATAAAAATAGTAGATGATCCAATAATTCCGAATGGTTGAATCGTCTAATTTTTTTTTCATTTATTTTTCTCATCAAATTCTTGATCCAAATACATCCTCAATAATAGTAGCAAGATTTTAATTTGGAGTTAGCAAATGGAAAAAGACTTCGTCTAGGGGTGGTTTATTTTTTATTTTTTTTTAAGAAAAACAATCTTATGGGGCTGAACATATTTATTTTGAAAACATTGACAGCTAATAAAGTATTGATTACAAAGTATATGCTATTAAATTATTATGAGAACAAATCAATGATGTGGCAAGTGATATTGCAAAAATTGGTCTAGGCCAACATGCATCCCAAAAATTCCTTGCCCGTCACATAAATTATGGTAGGGCTTGCAAAAATTATTAGTGGTCTAGGCCAACATGTGCCCAAGTCCGTACACATAAATTATAGTAGGATCCAAAGTCCGTTTTCACATTGCAATCAAGTGAACACTTGACTAGGTGAGATATCGAATTTCACTTTTATTTGGTGAAGGCCAAACTACGTAAACTTGAAGACCAAACTATGTAACTACTCTTACATACGAGGTCAGAAAAAATTGAACATGGACGGAACCTAAGACTTTGTTTGAATCATGAATTACCAAACTATGTAACTACTCTTACATACGAGGTCAGAAAAAATTGAACATGGACGGAACCTAAGACTTTGTTTGAATCATGAATTACCAAACTATGTAACTACTCTTACATACGAGGTCAGAAAAAATAGAAGATGGAAGGAACTTAAGACTTTGTTTGAATCATGAATTTGTACCGAATTTTTAAAGGTAAAGGGAAGCAAAGAAATGAAGATAGTTTTCACTTCATCATCTTAAATTGTGTTTTCCTTTATAAAACTTTTAACAAATTCATATTCCGAACATAGCCTAAGCTCAACGTCATGGTCAGTTGTGTCTTCTTGGATGGCTCACCGCCGGTTAGCATGTCAACAAGGGCGGCAAGCATTCAGCTGATGCTGGAAGAGCTAGTAATCTCGAAAGTGGCAGACTTCACCTAGCTCTTGGAGAAGATGCTGGAAGACTAGGAAAATATGAGATAAACAAGAGCTTGCACTTGAATAAACAGGGCCAGTTCAATATCAAGTCTCCTACACTACTTCAATTTGCCAATTGTAATGGTTTCTTCTGGAGCTAAGTGATAAGGCGTGTGTTTCTAGCGTGTCCAATGTTTGTCTGGTCCACAAAAAAATAACAAAAATAATACGGCAGGTTGGCAGGGGCAGATCCAGGAATACGTGTTGGGGGGCTAAAATCGTAAATGTAAATAATACGAAGTAATCATAAAGTTTATATTGATAATTAGCTTTGTTACAATTTACAACTATCCACGGCAGGTTTTTATTTTCTGAAAACGAACAATGATAGCATCATTAATAATTTTCTTAAACCTCTTTTTCAATATAAAAAAGCAAACTATATTCAAGACTGGTCTACCATTCGATGCGCAACGATTCTTTACAATCTTCATAGCCGAGAAAAACTCTCTAACTGACGCCATTGAACATATAAAACTAATGATAATTTAGACGTCGATAATAATGGATGAACTCTATTCTTTTTAGTCTCAAACATCTTTTGATTTAATTCACCAAGTCGTTTTTTAAACCCTTTCAAATTCACTACAAATTCATAACTAATTGTAACGGAAATGTAAGAAAAACAATA
>CM018901.1:14821925-14831925 GCA_009663005.1 Actinidia chinensis
GTGTAAAATGACTGGGACTCCGTCCGCCATGGAACTCCAGAGCCGGAGCCGCTCGTTCTCCTCCTGTTGCCCGCTCGCCCTGCGAAACCAAATATCACGACCTCAACGCCGTTTCGTGTCTGTAAACACGACGTTGATGCATTCCTTGGGTCGAGGAGTTGCGAAAGCGTTCGAGTCGCTGCTGAGCCTAAGCAGGAGGTCCTTCGTACGATCTTTCGATCCAGAAATCCTTTGACAATTTTCCGCTTTAAAATTGAATTCACGGCGTTAAACGTCAATAACTGTATGGTACTTCGTGTTTGGCTCTGAGGAGTCCCGATCTGTTTTTGAACAGGTCGTTTGGAGCGAATGTGAAGAGATTGGAGGAGGACCCGACCGCTGAGAACGGAGGCTTTAAGGACGACCAAAACGACGGAGTTAAACCAGATCTGGAGAAGAATTTGGAGGGGGAGAGATCGGAAAACGACAGAGACGACGGTGCCGGAGCGCCGGAGGAGTCCTCGCCGGAGATAGCCGGTAGCCAGAACTCAGACCGGGAGAACCGGTCGTTTAACGAGTCGAATTCGACGGGGAACAGGGGAAAAGAACCGGAACCGGTCGAGACTGTCGGCGTTAAACTGGATCCGGTTTCGAGCGGCTCGAAACCGACCGGTGAGGACTCCTATAATAATAGCTCAGATACGGTGGCGAAGCGTGCGGCCGCGAAGGCGAGTCAAGAGAGACGTTCAAAAAAGAAGCCGAGTCAGGAGATGAAAGGTGGTGACTCGGCCGAGTTACGGAACACAGCGGGTGAGTCGAAGGAAGGGTTGAAGGAGAGCAGCGATGTGCAGAGCACGGCGAATTTGACGAGGAGGCGACGCCGTGAGAAGGAAGTTTCCGGCTGCGGCGGCGGAAGCAATGTGCCGGTGGTATCTCCCGCCACCATCAAAAGGGAAGTCGTGAAATCAGAGCCGTTGGTTGCGATTTTAGATATTATCCGGTCGCATAAACATGGATCGATGTTCGAGCGCCGGCTCGAAAGCCAGGTATGTTCTAGTACTTCTCCATTTCAAATGATACCGTGCACCATACCCTAATCATCAAATATCCACCGTCCGATTCTTCAATGGTTCGTGTATTCATTGGGACCACGCCACGGTAACTTACATGTTGTACACGACATAAAACGTTCAAAAAGAAGTCCCACGTTGAAATTCGGGGATGATCCAACGGTCAACATTCATCGAATGACGTGTACGGTAAAGATCCGTCTACTAAAAAATGAAGAAAAGCTTTATTTTCACTTTTAAACTTCATAAAAACAGAAATGAACTAACATTCCCATTATTTTTCAAAAAAAACATGGGCCCGCTGTTGAAAATATAATGAAAAAAACATGGGTCCGTACCGTCCGTTGCTGAGACTGGAGATTTTGCGGAGAGTCCATGATCATCATCACAAAGGCCCAAGGAAAGACCATCATGCAAATCTGAAGTTGGGCCTTGGTTCATAGTGGGCCGGCCTGAGGCCCAAATTAGGTTTATTTATTTATTTATTAAATATATTTAATATTAATTTCATTTAAAGATCTCATCAACATTTTTTTAATTTTTCTAAATAATAATAAAAAGTAAAAATAGATGTGGATCTCCATTTTGGAAGTGAAGAGGCCCTAATTTTATGGCACCTTTAATAAGTGTTATAAAGCTTAGAATTAGACTACTAGTCTGGTAGACCCACGAAAATAGTGTGTAGTTTGATATGAAATATTTTATTTACGCATTTATATAATTCAGTACGACAATGATATCACGTTGTTAACTTATTATTGACAAGTGGTATCGCCACTCAGTACTAAAGAATCATATAGGCATAGATAATCATGTTTATCGGCACAAAACTAATCATAACCTTGCCAAAAAAATAGATGAGTAGAAAGGATTTGACAAGAATTTTGGTAGATTGTTTCTAAAATGTGGCCCCCCCCCCCCCCCCCCCACATTTATGTATTTTTTTTTAAGCCAATTTTATGGTTAGTTTCTGATTCTCAAGGCCCATTTGTGGTAGATTGAGGTAAATTTATTTAGGGTGAGTTTGTGCAAGGGTATATAAAAAAAAATTTTGGGGTGATTTTGTGATATAATGTTAACTAATTTGAATTATTAACAATGAGGAGGATAACATATTTTGCCGTTTGTTTTAAAAAAAAATTACATTTCTATTTTTGGTGTGTGTTTGATGAAAAACGTTTTCCATATTTTGGTCATTTTTTTTTATTTTTAATTTTTCTTAATTTATTTTGGTTACTAGAATCAAAAAAATAATATATATATACAAAAAAAAAGTTAAATTAATTTTGTCTTTAGTGATATTTTCTTATAAATATATTTTATATTTTTACTTCTTTGATTAAAAATATCAAAATTAAAATAAATTACTCAAAAAAAAAAAATCCAAACAACATTTTTTTGTTGCCAACCTAGACCTAAGTTGACCCGCGATGTTAAGAGCTCTATACATATAACTATCCACTGCACAAGATACGTTGTTTCTATTTTTTTCTGGGTATTATTGTATTTCTCTTTTTGCTGGGAATACCATGAATTAACGAACTTTTGGGTCTGCCTACAGAAGACAGAAGAATACAAGAACACGGTCCGACACCATGTGGATCTGGACACAATCCGAACCCGCCTCAAAAACGGTTCCTACTCTTCTTCTTCCACCACCAAGTTCCACCGCGATCTCCTACTTCTCTTCACCAACGCCACCGTGTTCTTCCCCAAAACATCAACTGAATCCATTGCCGCCCATCAACTCCGTGACTTCGTCCTTGAAGAGATAAAGAAGACGAACAATACCAAAACCCAGAGACCCGATTCGCCAGACCCACCTCCAGTCCAACCCGACCCGGAAGGATCCGACTCATTCTTGTCGAAGCAAAAGTCCACAGCTCCCATAGTAGTCTGCGGTAAACGCAGTTCGATCTCTGCCAAACGTTCCAATACCCAAATTGACGAAAAACCAAATCTCAATGTGAAAAATTCTCCGAAAATGAAGGAGGAAGAGAGTCCGACGAAAGTGAAGATGAGAGAGAGAGCGCGGTGACAGGAGCGAGAAGCTTGAGAGGGAACAGGAATACCCAAACGATCGAAAACCCTAATTCGAACAACGGTTCGAGGGAGAAAGGAGAGGCGGATACGAAAATTAATAAGAAGGAGAAAGCTGAGGCAACGTCATTGAAGAAGAGAGGGGCGGCGGATTTCTTGAAGAGGATAAAACGGAGCTCGCCGGCCAAGGGGGCGACAATGATGGAGACGGTGAAGAGTGAAGGTAATAATAGTGGTGGTGGGAGACGAGAGACGAAGAAGAGAGGGGATGGAGGGAAAGGGGCTCCAGCGGTGAAACGCGGTGGTGGTGGGAAGGCAGTGAAGGAGGAGAGCCCGTCAAAGCGTGGAGTTGGGAGGCCGGCAAAGAGAGGGGGGGAGGCAGGTGAGAGAAAACGTGGGAGAGAAGGTGGGGGAGCGGAGGCACCTAAGAAACGGTCTAAGAGGTGAACATTGATTAAAATGCATAAGGATCACTTAATCGGTTGAACATTACTTGATTAAAATGCATGGACCTAAATTACGTTTATTACAACGAATTAGGAAATGCGTAATAATCATGTCAGATGTATGAATATAACTAGTGTCGAATACATGGGGGTAATGTTGTAAATTGTAGTACTGTAGGAATCTTGTAGTCAGACTCATATCAACCTATCAGGTGTGTAGTGTGTCTACAGATGTGGATGAATCCTTCGTAGACTCTGTAACTATTTGTTTTTCATTTATTACTCACACAAAAGTTTTCTTGTTTTAGGAGTATAATTCAATGTGTCTCGAATTTCTTTTTCAAGAAGTCCTATTGTTTAAGGTCGAATCAGAACAAATTGATAGTTGAGAGACAAAATAGATGAATTCTAAATAGTTTAGGGAATAAAAAAGTAATTAACCCTACCAAATTTACTAAAATTGGGGGTGATTCTATTTGTACCCAAGAAATCTCTCTCTAGCTTAAATTTTTTCTTAAGAGTAAATTTCGCTGACCTCCCTTAAAATTATTTTATAAATATAGTTACCTCTCTTATAGTTTTTAAAATAATATTGATATTCTTAACTTTTGAAGCTATTATTAAAAAAATCCGGGAGCTAATTTTTTGATAAAATGAAAAAATTACCCTTATTTTTAAGAATTTTATTTTTTTCTCAACACACCAATTAAAGTTAATGAATTTTATCTTTTTTCTTGAAATAATCTTATTTATGCAACTATATTATAAAATTAATTATTTATTATTTTATGATTGATAAAAAAAATAAAAATAGAATAACTTACAAATAAATGGTATTTTGAGGGAAAAAAAGAGAATCTTTATTCATTTTAATTGATGTATTGAGGAAAAAAAAATTAAAAATCTAAATTTAGGGGCAATCTTATCATTTTTTGCCCAAAAAATGATTTTATTAGAGAATCTTGATAATAATTTAAAAAGTAAAGGAAATGAATACTATTTTAAAAATCATAAAAAATATAACTGTAATTATCAAAAATCTCACCACGATGAGTGAAATTTATCCAAATTACTTCACGTGGGTAAAGAGAAATTTGATGGGTTCGAATAGAATTGTATTATTAAGTTGGCCTAAACGGGATGTGGGGCAGAGGGTGGCAATAAAAAGAGGAAGGTGATAGCATACCGAGGGAGAAGAGTGGCGGCGGGCGGCTACGGCTCGTGATTGGGTGTGTAAAAAATAAAAATTTAGGGTTAAGCTGTGGATAGAGAGAAATTATTGAGTGTTCTTGAATAAAATTCTAGTAATGCTCTAACTTTAAAGTGATTTGTCTAAATAATGAGATTCATTATTTTTTGTCTGAGCTATGACCACTATATGCACATGTGCTGTACGTGCACCAATTTTTTTATATATTTCAATAATTTATGTGAATATATATACACTTTTTGACCTTATTAATACACTTTTTGTCTATTAACCATCACTCATTTAAGAGTAGTTACCATTTTTCAATTATTTAATGTTTTACAAGAAAGGCCTAACCCTAGGGGTCAATCTTAGCCTCGGTGAATACTATGTATATAGACGGCTATTCAGTCTCATGTAGTATTAGCTCGTAAATTTGCACATTAATTATGGCATGATACCCGCAATCTTGATTCTGAATATGATTTCTCTTAGGTCTGAAACGTGCAAAGACCGATTTTGGTATTAATACCTTTATTAAAGTGAAAAAATTACTATCCATACAAAAATTATCCAGTGTCTAATGTATGTTTGTATATTGAAAAATCTTGAACAAAAATACAAGTCGATGCTACAGTAAATTATTTAATAATTAAGAGCTCATTTTTATACTATAGAAATTATAATGTGTGGTGATTTTCACACTCTTATTTTTTATAATTAAACTCTTTTTAACTTTATTAAATAAAATTACTCAAACACCTTTATATTTAATATTTTATATTACTTTTACTTTTAACCATATAATACAATATTTGACTAATTTCACTAAATAAAAAAACACAATTACAGAAAAGAAGAATGTCAAAATCATGCTTAATTGCCTAATTTTTTTTGTATAAAAAATAAAATAAAAATCCATAATAACATAATTTCTGTGGTTATCCTAAGGTAAAAAAAAAAAAAAGGTTTCGGAGCGAGCTAGAGAGATACCTGATAGGCTGATGATACCACTACACCAACAGCAATTTACAATATTACCCCCCACCCTCTCACCTCACCTACTGGACCTTTTCTTAGCCACCTCCGCTCCCCCACCCAACATTCTATCCCGCGCTTTCTCTCCCTCCTCCCCCCCCCCCCCCAATTCGGCGGCCGCCCCTTGCTTCCCGCGTCCACGGGCTCTCCTCCTTCACCCCCTTCCCACCTCTGCCACCACAGCCTCTTTCCCTCCGTCGCCTCTCTTCTTCGTCTCTCTCTTCCCGCTACTATTATTGCCCTCACTCTTCACCGTCTCCACCATTGTTTCCCCCTTCACCGATGAGTTCTACTTTATCCTCTTCAAGAAATCCGCTGCCCTTCTCTTCTTCACCAAGGTAGTCCCATTTCTTAATTTTCGGATCCGCCTCTCCTTTCTCTATCGGACCGTTGTTTGAAATAGGGTTTTCGGTTGTTTGGGTTTTCTGTTCCCTCTCAAGCTTCTCGCTCCTGTCACCCCTCTTTCGTCGGACTCTGCTCTTTCTTCACATTAAGATTTGTGTTTTTCGTCAATTTGGGCATTGGAAGGTTTGGCCGAGATTGAGATGCGTTTACGGCAGACCACTATTGGGGCTGAGGACTTGTTACTCGCCAAAAACGACCTGGGTCTTTCCGGTTCGGTTCGGGTTGGAGTGGATTTGGATTCATCGGATCCGGGTCTGGGGAATCGGGTCTGTGGGTTTTAATTCCCGTTATCTCTTGGGGGACGAGGTTTTGGAGTTGATCAGCAGTGACGGATTCAGTTGTTGCATCAGGGAAGAATATGATGGCGTTGGTGAAGAGAAGTAGGAGATCACGGTGGAATTTTGTGGTGGAGGAAGAAGAACAGGACCTGTTTTTTATGCGGGTTCGAATTGTTCCCAGATCCGCATGGTGTCGGACAATGTTCCTGTACTCGTTCGATATAATTTATTTATGCGTGTAATAGTTCAACTTATTTGATATTTTTTATAAATTAATTGATTTATTCCGTGCAATGGACAAGTAAACGACAAGCTATATTTATAGGACATTCTTTACGCAATCAATCACCTAAAAATAGAACTCATTCTTATGTGACGTCAGCATGGCTTTTTTGGGAGGAAATTTCACTGACTTCTCTCTTAAGGATTCTGAGCAAATACAGTCACCTTATTTATAGTATTAAAAATAATATTAAATTTTATATTTTTAAAATTAATATTAAGATTATCTTCTAGAGATTAATTTTATGCCAAAATAATAAACTTCTCATTTAATTTAGGGTTTTTAATTTTTTTCTTCTCAATGCATCGATTAAGATAAACAAAATTTTTCTTTTTATAAAAAAATAATTGATAAATAGTTTAGTACTTGAAGTATTGTTTAGATTAAAAACACTATTTTTTTTAAATAAAATATTATTAATAAATTGTAATTTTTTAAGTAAATTTTTTATTAAGAGTATTTAAAAAATAAATTATTTAGATTATTTTTTTAAAAATATTTATTTATAAAAATATATAAAAAATAATTTACAAATAAATGATACTTTGAGAAAAAAAAAAACTTAATTTATTTTAATGGGTGTATTGTAAAACAAAATTAAAACTCCAAAATTAAATGACAAATTTGTTATTTTGTATAAAAAGGAGTTTTATGGTAAAATTTTAATATTAATTTTAAAAATAAAAAAAATTAATCCTATTTTTAAAACGAGATGTCTTTGTTTGTCAGAAGCTTCCAGTTGAGGACAGCGAATGGCAATGCATCTTCTCATTAGACATAGGTTTTGTTTGGGCCGTTTGGGCCAAAAACATCTATATTGCGGCCGAAGACTGTCCACTAGGCCCCACCTGACCCGTCAAAATGATTGACTCCACGCACATTTCTAGTTTGAGCAACTGACCATGTTTTTAAATTCTCATATAGTATCAATATATTGAGAAAAATTGTAAATGTACTTTTATGAAAATTATTAACAGTAGTTAGCACTGAATATTATAAATGTAATCTTTATTCATCCTCTAGGTAGTCTAAATGAGCGAGACTCGTTATTTTAAATAAAATTTGCTCTTTAATTTTAAGTGCGGTGTAGCCTATATATTTAGGTCAATAAAATAAAAGGTAATGTTCACATTTAGGGTGAACATGAATTGCTCAACCCAAATTTTTTCGAAATCGAATGGGCTAGTTCTTTTTTCTTCTTTTCTTTTTTATTTCTTTTTTAACTTTGAGTCTTGCCCATTGAATTTCTTTATGGCGGGCATTCTAATCGGAGCTTTAACTCTCAGGCACATGCTCTATCCGATATATATAGGTGGGTTCAGACTCGTTCGAGCGAGGCTTGGTTGGCCTCGAGCAGGCTTCAAGGCGTATCGCTGCTCACCGGGCAAAAGTTACACCCTTAAGGCATGTTTGTTTTGGATATAAGAATGTCGGATTGATTACTAATTCTATAAGGCAACTAATATGGTATTTGTTGATTTCCTTTGAGTTTGGATATGTAATCCGATGGATTTGTAATCCATCAAATTTGCTGAATTTGTAATACCCCACCCCCCATTATTATAAATTCAGGGGTATAGATTAAGTCTAAAGTTAATAAAATATCCATAAAATATCTAAAATTACTAAAATACAATACTATGATTTATCCAACGATTTTTATTTTTAATCAATTTTGTGTTTAACATGATCATGTATATATAAAGCCATGGCATTTGTTCAATTTTCTCATTTTAATATATAAAACATTTACCTCGTCTCTTTTAATTTCAAGTTAAAAAAAAATAATAAGTCTTATTTAAAAAAAATATTTTAAATGAGGGGTCAGACAAGTAAAAATAAAATATTTTTTTTAAAAAATACACTAAAGATACATGAGTAATAAATTATCTTATTTCAAATATTTTTTTTTTGTCTTTCCTATTTTTTTTTTATTTGAAAGAGAAAAGAAGTAAAAAAAAAAAATATCATAAGAACTCACATGATACATCTAAATCAAAATTTAGGTATAACATATATATTAAACCATTTAGTATCATAATTTTATTATACATATCATATAATATACTTGCGTGGCATAAATATTTTAACAAAACGCGTTTAACTTATATATATCAACTTAATAAAAGCTAGATAATTTTAATTAAAATAAATTTATTTTTTATATTTTAAAAATACAATTCTCAAATCATAGCAACGGTATTATTACTACTTAGTATATTTTTATATGGAATTGATATGATAAATTGGTGCCTAATCATTTTAAATTAGAAAAATTTTTAAAGCGAGTATTATTTTAAAATTATGATCTCAGGGCATTCATGAAAAACATGAACAAAAGTGTTTAATCCAATCCATATATCAATTGTAAAATAAACAAGTGTATATTGAGATTTCATAAGATTAGTAATCCGACTAAATTTGTTATCCAACCTTAAATCCGATTGAATTTTTAATCTGCCAAATTCAATTTCGAAAACAAATATAGTCTTAAAGATTATTGTTACTATAACTTTTTGATATATATATTTTTATTTTTTAACAAAAATAAAATATTATTTTAATCCAAATATATGACGTCATTCACATCCTATTTGCAGTTGCATCATCCTCGAATTTTAGATACCTTTTGAACTTTATGTAGAACACAGCTGGAGTCATTTAATAGCGTACCCTGCAGCCAAACTGCTAATTAATTTGCGGTCCATATAGACCAACGGTCAATATTACGTGATGGTTGTGAGGTGCACCGTATCATTTGACGGAGAGAAGTACTAAAACATACCTGACTAATGAGCCGGCGCTCAAACATTGATCCGTGTTTTTACGACCGGATAATATCTAAAATCCCTCCCGACCAACGTCTCTGATCTCACGACCTCCCTTTTGATGGTGACGGGAGACATCACCGGTTCATCGCCGCCGGCGGAAACATCCTTCTCACGGCTTCGCCTCGTCATCAAATTCGCTGTGCTCTGCTTCACCTCTTCCTTCGACTCACCCGCTGAGTTGGAACTCGGCCGAGTCACCACCTTTTTTCTCCCGACTCGGCTCCTGTATTGAACGTCAACGTCCCTCTTGACTCGCCTTCGCCGCCGTATCTGAGCTATCATTATACGAGTCCTCACCGGTCGGTTTCGATTCACTTGAAACCGGATCCGGTTTAACGTTGACGTTCTGGACCGGTTCCGGCTCTCCTCCCCGGTTTTCCGTTGAATTCGACTCGTTAAAATCCCGGTCCGAACCCTCGCCGGCGTTTTTAACCGGCAAGG
>CM018901.1:14836925-14884803 GCA_009663005.1 Actinidia chinensis
AATCAATACGATAAAAATCATATTGATCAGATATAAATCAATATCTCTTCCATAGTTGTTTATAACTTAATAAATAAATGTGACAAACAAAATTATACCTTTTATCTTTATATAGATAACTTGATATTGATCGGTTATTAATTCGTATCTGATCAACGTAATTTTTTTACAGTATTAAATTTGCCATTAGTATCAACGATTTGAATTATTAAAATAAATTTAATTGCATTGTGCAGTCCAATTTTTGAACTGTAGAGAAGCAGTGTCCTTATCAGGATACCTTGGAATGGGCGAGGTGGAGGGGTGAGTCTTTATCATTTTTTTATTTTTTCTTCAAGTATTTTTTCTCAACTGATAACAAAATGGGGGTTTCAGTAATATTTTGTTGGGGACAAAAATTACACACAATTTTTTATGTGATCTAGATTCTAATATTATACGTATTTTTATACTTTATACGACTCTGAACCACACAATAATTTTTCTGTGCTATTTTCATTGCATTTTTTTCTATGTACATAGTATTGCTCTTTTGTTACTCTTTAACACTTCAATCATCAAACCAACTTTTTTCCTCTTCCTTCAAAATGTTTATGATATTTCAAAAACCATAAACATCTTTTTTATGTATATTTTCATTTCATAGAGCTTGATTTTATTCAACTTGGGAAGGAAAAAATTCAAATGATCCTGTTGACCAAAATTTCTTGAGCTATTTATCATGGACCGACTCTTAATATTGTATTTTGGATCAAGAATTTAGGAAAGAATTCGTAATGAACAAAAATAAATAGATAAAAGAACTAAATCTGAACTATTGAATTCATTAATTCAAAAAGTAGAGGCTTTAGAATTTCAATCGTCATGCAGACACACAAACCAATCACAGAAAATATATGAATTAACCTACTTTTGCAAGATTTGTTGGCAAAAGACGTGAATTTTGATTTGTTGGCAAAAGATGTGAATAAAATTTCGTTTCCTTGTGTTGCTTCTATTCAAACTTGATCCATTAACCTATTTCATATCTTAAAAGAAAACGGAAAAATATACCAAATAAAGGGGAAAGTTCAGTTACAACACCACCATGTTGAGGGTTACTTTAAAAATTTGGGTGCAAACACAACTTCCGATGAGAAATTAGAGCTTTTAGCTATAACCATACTTAAATTCACTTCAATCATCTGGTTATTCGTTCTTTTACGACAAAACTATGCATATTAAATTATCGAAAAATATATGCTATCGACGATGTCCTACATACAGCAATGTTGCCATAATAAGCCACTAATAACAATACTGAACCAATCAACGGTTCCGCTTCCAGTTCAATCTGTAGCTCATTTTGGATCTGGCAACACATTTAAGTCCAAACATCGAAATATATGGTCAATTGGAATTCTTTCTGTCCCAAGTTGAATCCAAGAACTATCCTACGTTAATATACTCTGCGAAATACAATCAAAGACCAAAACACAAAGAATACCTTTGATAAGTTAATCCATTAAACAAAAACACTTTGTACATGCTAGAGTGATTTCACACAAGCACCAGCCTGTTCATAAAACTATCACTCCAGCTAACAACTTGCCTAATTTTAAACACCCAACTAAGAGCTATTCAATGCTGGGAAAAACTAAAACTAGAGGTATGGCAATTGTACAACAAAAGCCCCGGATCAAAAGGACATTCATCATCTTACCGATCGTGGTGATTCAGATCTCTAGGCTTTGCTCCATATGACTGCCATCTGAAAACCCCATTCATCCAGCTATTGTGTGACAGGTGCATCGATATTCTAGTTTCCTTTCATTATTCTCGAACCATTGGCAAGAAATGCCCACCCTCATCTGTTCCCAAGCAACAAAATCAAACGGGGCAATGGGGCGAGACAATTTTGAAATTAACAGGATATTATTAAATCATCCAGAACTATGCCACACGGACTCTTCTAAATGTAAAAAGTACCCGTGTCGAACACTTCACTTGGGTAAGGTTTGGGGTACGTGTGCAGTATGCGTACGCATTTACCAAGCATCTTCACTAATTTGAGTTTACAATATCACTATACATAAAATTTTTACACATTATGTATGAAATACAATGCGAAACCTTGTACACACCATTTTACCCTAGAAAATAAATAAGCATATAAAGAAAAATGATTATTTTGCAGTGTCCCTGTCATTGAACATGGAGGTGGATGAATCAAACTCCTGGACACATATTCACACCCGAAATACATACTCGAGTCCCTTTAACATCAATCGAAATATGCTTAAATGCCGGTGCTCTAAATTAACAGATACGAAACAAAACTAAACTGCCTCCCTAGAACAGTAACAATTGATTTGTCAAAATCTTATGGAATGTCACTAGTCTTAATATTCCAATACTATATTCTCCAAGCAGGGGCGGAGCTAGGAGAACAGTTCAGTGGGGTCAAAATCATAAAATTATGGGATAAATAATGCTAAATTTTTCATGGGGTCAAAAAGTTATTTTTTCTATTGGGTGAAATTGTAATTTTTTTAATGGACTAAAAAGTGTAATTTTTTTTTCAGACCCCACTTGCCCTGTCTTAGCTCCGCCCCTTCCTCCAAGAAAACCACAATCAATGGAATGAAACAAGACATAGAAGGCTAGGGGGACAAAGTAACTGGATTTGCATTTTCTTCCACGAGATCCAAAATTCATCTTAGAAGAACTGAATAAAATGCATAAAGAACAAAGTCTAGGAAAGTTTAAATAAATATTATACCGCTTTCGCCGTCAGAAATATCGGCAAGCCGCGCAATTGCATCAATAAGCGCTTGTTCTTGCTCCTGCATTGCAAACGATAGTTAACCTCGACGTGCATAATGTTGGTAATACAAAATCGGTTCACCAAATTGCACAGTTACTTCACTGACCTTCAGCACCTTCTTTGCTTTGTCAATTTCAATGGGATCTGGATGACTGACACCAAAGACTCTCTCCACCTACCAGACAATGAAAATAGCTACAAGAATATCAACAAATTTACACATACCAATATCAACACATTTACTGTGTTGATGTGTCAGTGCGACGTGCAAGTAGTGTACTGTTTTCTTAGGATTTGATTGAGGCTTCAATTTGAAAATAATAATGTAATTTGGGGATTTGAATAAATTTCAAATATCAATCAAGTTTTCTTTCGCTCACCTCCTTAATTAGAGTATCTGTTTGAAGTATTTGAATTTCATCCGATCCTTTCTTTCCTATGCCATTCTGAGACGACGGAAAAGCCTTCCTTGACTGACCCTTCATCACCCCCCTACCTTTTCCTCCTGCCGGACCACCACCACGCCCAATAGATCTGCCCATCATATGTCCTGACCCACCATAAGCCCCTTGGCGTGAAATTCCAGGGTCTTCGCCATCCCATTGAATATCTTCAGGAGATATCTGCCATAGGCAATAAAAGATATAAGCGATCGAAAGAAACACTTAATATTATACATGTGCGCGCGCGTGTGCACACGAGATTGTGAGAGAAAAGGATTTTGTTATGATCTTGAACTGAAAACTTCCAACTTAAGATACTTTGACAACGCTCTCGTACACTCCGCATGACCTGTACGGTGAACGCATGATAGGAATAAACTTGGCATTTTTAAATTCGAACTTCCACACCTCCACTGTGTCTTAAAACATTTCTAAGAATATCATAGCAAAATAGATACTTAAGTTGTATACATTTTTAAAACATTTCTAAGAATATCAACTTCCACACCTCAACTGTGTCTTAAAACATTTCTAAGAAAAATAGATGCAACTATAAATCAAATAACCCCGTGTATCATATATATATATATATAATTCACGGAGCTTCATCATTCACATTTTGCAATTTTTAAAGGTAATACCATGTTACTTTTAACATGCCAAGCATAAAATGAATATAAAGGCAATCCTATGTCAATGTGTCTGTGCCATGGAGCTTCATCTTCCCCCTCATGCAACTTCTTGCCTACCATCCATTTCCAAAGCCCAACAGACAATCAAACTACGGAAGCTGTTGCTTCTGTAACAACTGTCACGCTTCCCTTTATCATGATCTCAGATAAGCTCAAAGCTTGTTCACCCAAGCTAAACAACCTTTCTCATATCAGAATCATTCGAACAAACCCTCCATAAGCTACAATCAAATGAATACATAAATAGAGAAAATCTAAGGACGACCAACAATGAACCCGGACTGAACAAAGAAGAAAGAAAAACAAAAATAATAAAAAGGAAGAAAAAGACAAAAACGGAGATCGAAGCCCGAAGAAACGTCAATCGGAATCCCCTAATCAGCAAGAGAGAGAGAGAGAGGGAGGATAATGTTTTCCTCAAATGTAAAAATACTTCTCAAGAATTAAGAAACAATTACCAATCCGAATAACATAGGACTTCACTCCAAAAAAAAAAGAATAAGAGGAAAAGGTATAAATGAGCATTCAAGCACATAACATAATATAAAAAATTAGTTTCATCCAATAATTAATATCTTATTCCCATAAAGTACCGGATGCAAGTCCTACAAATTGAAAATTTGACCGAACTTGTAACTGTAGATATGAATAAATGACTACAGCTCTGTGAATTCATCACATTTTTAACTGCCCACAAGTTGGTCTACCAACAAGGTGTCAGCAATCAAAATCATATGAAAAACTGTCACAGTTCTAGGCCTGTTTGAGGGTTCAGAGTTTGAGAAGGTTAGAAACAATCATCCCACACGTTTTGTTGTTTACTGTTTTCTTTTCATGCTTTATACGACATAGAATTGTCCCATGCACACAAAATAATAAAGACACCAGTAGCAGATGACAAGAAAACAAAAAGGACAGTAGGCATATAAGGACTTCTATATCTACCTCAGCAAGATTGACCAGCTCCCAAGTCTCATTTGCAGTACCCATATCGTAAACTAAAGCATGTCGGCCCTAACAATGGTTCAGAAAGATATCAGCACAAACCCAGAATCAAATCAACAAGAAATACGATGCCAACTATACCTCAACAGGCTTGTAATCAGTGATAACAGCTTCATAAAAATTATTGTCATCAGGCCACCTGGTTCTCACTTTCCTCCCAATCAAAGAATCAAATGGTACTCCTTCAGTAGGTTCACCAGCAAGGGCACTAGAAGAAATCCGATTAACGATTTGACCCCTTCCAGTTGGACCCGAGGAAGGGTACTGCATCTTCATTGACGATGCACTAGGCAACATCTGACCCTGTTAAGTAAAGAAGAATAGAAGCAACCATGAATATCATGAGGAGACCAAAAAGAATCTTCACAACTATACCTCCTATTCAAATTTCTAACTCACTGATTTCTGTTTCTTGCCCTTGGATCCCATAATAGGTCCTCGTTTTCCAGCTGAAGAAGATGGTTGGGTGGAAGTAGCCACTGCTTGCGGGTGGAAAGAAGGAGAAGGCCCGCCAAAGGGTTGAGAAGGTACAGACTGAGTTATCTTCTGTTTCTTGCGCGATGCTGAGACAGTGGGACTGGGCACTGGATCATGAGCGGCTTGATTATTACTACGCATGCCAGGTTGAGTCCCACCCGTCTGTCTCCACTCCCTAATGGCATTATCCAAATACTTCTCATTAAAATACAAAAAAGACCAAAGATTGCTGAAATCAGTTGAATGGGTCACTTCTGAGAAAACAATAAAGGTTGCTAATAACACTATCAGACCTTATCCTCCGGATAACGTCATCCGCATTAACCCTGCCAAGCAGCTCTCTGTGTTCTTCATTTGATAATCTCAACTCTTTTCTGAGTTCAGTCAGTAAACTTTCCTTCTCCTGAAGAAAATACATTTCATTAAGCAGTCATTTAAACCTGATCAAACAAAGAGAGATTAGATCACATAAAAAAATGATAAAAGTACCCAAGTAATGGCATCAGCTTGAGCTTTAAAGGCTCTTAGAACTGAACTGTATGCTTCTTGCTCAAGGTGATGAATTTGGGCCTCCATATCAGTTTCACCATACATCCTAGGGTATGGGATAGAACTCATTCCAGTAGATCTTCCATTCCCTGCAACACGTCCCCCTCTTGGAATTCTATTTTGATGTGATGGAGGAAGATCATCATCAGTTCCTGCAATTATTTCACAATGAAATACAAAATCAGTCAAAAGATTCATATCACAAATGCAACCCAGGCAAGCTTCACAACAAAACAAATAGAGAACAAAACAAGCGTATTGAGTTGTAAGGATAACAAGCTAGAACTGAAGATGTCTGACTCAATTATCTCAAGTGAAGGGTATCAACACATACCACTTGAGATAGAGAGAACTAGTAGGGGTTGATAAAAAAAAGTATGGATCTTTTATGCTTGTCTAAAAGTGGAACAGTAGATAATATTGCACCAAGAGATACCATACATTAAGAATAAGATAAAAAAGGCTGGCCAAAGAAGAAACCATGTATACCAAAAAAATGGAAAAATGAAAAAGTTCATCATTCTGCATTTGAGTATAGAAAGTGTGTTATTCAGCCAATGCATTGGGTAGGCATACAAGACATGCATATTCTACCAGTGCCCACTTCATATTGTGTCATTTTATGTACTTGACACAGTAAGAATCAGGCAAGAAAACTTGAATTAACACACCAAACATGTTAAATAAACCAGTCCTTTATATCATGGTTTCTTAGGTGAGACTCAAACACCTGTGATTAAGGGTGATTAGAGCGAATAATTCACCCTAACAATAAGTTTTATTTATACTTAGTGATTACATACAACCATTCTTATAATTACTCACCACACACACCATGACTAACTACACCCACATACTCTTAAGTCTAACTTTAACACTCCCCCTCAAGCTGAAGTGTATATAATATATCATACAATTCAAGCTTGTTACACAGACACTCCAACCTAGATTTGAAAAGGAACTTGGTAAACATATCAACCAATTGAGCTCCCATTGACACAAATGGTGTAGCAATTATGCCCTTCTCAACCCTCTCTTGCATAAGATGACAGTCCACCTCAATACGTTTATTCCTCTCATGAAAAACTAGATTGGATGCGATATGGATAGCTGTCTAATTATCACAGTGCATACTCATCGGCAGCTTTACATCAATACACAACTCCTCTAATAGATGTCTCATCCACTTCTACACTCGATCTAGCACCAACTGTTTGCTTCTTACTATTCCAACGAACTAAATTACTATCGAGAAATATACAATATTCGGGGTAGATCTCTTGTCTGATAGAGAACCAACCTGCCTAGTCTGAGTCAGTGAATGCCTCCAACTCGTAAGTGACCATTCGCCCCGTACAATAGGCCACATTCAGGATGAAATTTAAGGTATCTAATGATCCTCAGAGCTGCCTCCTAGTGTGAGGAACAGAGGAACACGGGGCTGGCATATATGGCTACTGCAAACGAGATATGCAGTCAAGTGATAGTAAGATAATTCAATTTCCCAACCAAGCGTCCGTACCTATCCAGATTAGTCATAAGGGAACTTGGTCAACGCACAACTTCACATCAGGGTCCATTGGAGTGCTACAGGCTTTGAATCCATCAATCCAGTCTAATCAAGAATTTCCAACACAAATTTCTGCGAACCACGCATGACCAAACACAACAAATGAACACCAACCAGCTCCGAACCAGATCAGCAGGACCCACATAGGGCCAAAGGGAACTCAATCAAAGACAATCGAGGCTCGAAAGGAGTCCAGGGGTCTGGTGGGGCTAGGAGAGGTGTCCGACCCTCGACAGTGATTGCCAAGGTTGTTGGAGTCTGCTTGAGTGGTTGCGAGGGGTAGGGGTGGTTTTGGCCGATCGGAGAAGGGGCGGAGGGTGGTGGACTGGTGGCGGAGCAGATAATATTAGGGTTAGGGTTACCATGTGATTAAGGGTAATTAGAGTGAATATTTCACCCTAACATAATCAGTTTTATTTAGACCAAGTGATTACATACAACCACTCTTATAATTACTCATCATACACACCGTTACTAACTATCCCTACATACTCTAACCCTAATACACCTTAAAGCCTAAAAAATACACAACATTCATCGAATGTGAAAGTCTTAAAAGAAAAGGCATCACTTAAGGTGTCATTTTGCAGCATTTTCTGCGTTTTGAAGTAAGATTTTCATCTTTTTTTGACAATTATAATAGCAACCATGATATCGACAAAGAACAACTGTAGTTAGGGATTTTACCCTTGGAAGGAAGACCTAAACAACAAATGAGAACGGGAAAATGCATTTTGTCATCCTAGTTTCCACTCTTGCGGGGTAAATGTTGCACTTTGACCTTGATCCCTTTAATTGAAGAGATATATGAAATCCCAAATAGTTGGTCGAGTGGGAGTTTGACAACGACTAAGGCCACCAAGGTTGCAGGTTCAAATCCCCTTTCAATACACTCGTGGACATGCTCACACCCGATTTTACTTGGGTTCCCTCTCTACAGAAGGACGGTGGGATTGTTCCTCCTGATTAGTCGCGGTCATTTTGGGCCTAATTCCAAGTTATTAAAAAAATATTGAAGTAATATATGAAATGAAAGCCCCACACAATAATTTAAGTGCATATTATAAATTCTTTATAACTGGAATAGTAGAACATCTATCAGTTATTTTTCTCCACGGTCCATGGTGGCTTTTTGTAGTTCTAATGCCATTCACAATCACTTAAAGGTTGGTAAGAACAACTCACTCATTTATTGTTTTCATAAACTGTTTGCTACCATAGTTGTCCAAATCGTACGATTCATGATTCAGTTTCCGATTCAATTCACAATTCGTGCAAAAACGATACAAACCATAGGTGAATCTATTTTTGGATAGAATTGGTAATGAATATTATGATTCATACTTAGTTTCATAATTTACGATTCATGAGATTCTTGAAACTCTCACATCCGACCAATTTAGAACTCTTTTATAATAGTTTCTTGGGTAAAAAGCATTAATATAATTCCATAGAGCATTTCACATGAAAATAACCAATACCCATGCATAAATTGTTCATAATTTGGTTATTAGGGTATTTAATAGGGTTTCTAAAGCTTCTTAACCATTTTCCTTTTTTTTTCTAAAAAATGTCATCATACTTCTAAAAATGTTGAAGTCCAAAATAACTAGTACCATGAAGTATCTATTGCGAATTTTATGAAATAAACATAGCTAAGTAAGATATGAGTTGTGGACTCAATGTTTTTTAAAAGTAATTTTATTTTAAGTTTTCTAAACGCTAATTATACATGTGGATCTTGAAGTATCATATCCCATTATTCATTATTTCTTTAAGTTTAATTGAATTCATGTTTCCTCTTATTCATAAATCATAGCATAATAAATTATGTTATATAAGATCATAGATCAAGTTAGGCGGCCTTGGAGCCTCATAGCCACTTACCTAAGCCATATAAGCAAGCACTTACCCAGTAAACTACATTTTGACATTCAAAACAAACCGATTATTTTTAAGCCAAAATGATATTTATGATTTATCTTTAACATTTTAGTCATAGATTTTTTTTTATCTATTTTGAAAAGTACAAATGAATCTATATGATTCACGATTCAAATAACGATTTAACAACTATGTTTGCAACATGACTTTTTCATTCTTACTAAGCAACTTTAAGCTATTATTGAATATAAGAAATGTGTATAAAAATACGAAATTCAAAACTACCACCTATGCCTTACTTTTGCAGGTGATTCACGTGTTGTATTGTTATTTATCGGCCTATTTCTTCTGATTTTAGCATATTTGAGCATATTATCCGTTCGACTTAACCGTCATTTGGCGCAAGTGGATTAAACTGGTTTGCAGGTTAAATTGAGTGTAAAGGAGGTCGAAAGAGGCAAGGAGTCAAGACAGGAATGATTGGGAGTTAGCGCACTAAGTGTTTTCCGTCTCAAGCGGTTGAACCTTTAGGTGTAGAAAGAGATCAAAAGCAGAATAGGTAATCTCAACCCAGTTTCAGTAATAATAACCCTCAAGGGGGGGGGGGGGGTACGGCTAGAACATGAACAGAAGCCTCAGAGGGAGTGCCTCAACCAGTTGGGCCTCAAAGTTCTACCGGTTGAGAGCAAAACAGAATCCTCAAATCGCCATGCTCAAATGGTTGAAGAATGAAGCATAGGAGGAACAGGGCAGAAACTCAACCGGTTGGGACACTGTCTCAACCAGTCGAGTACGGCGGCAGCTTTTGAGGGCATTTTTGTCTTTTCACTCTCACTTCTTCAAAGGCCTATATATAGGAACGAAATCACAGAAAATGGGAAGACTTTTTGGGCAAGTTAGAGACACTTTTGGGGGAGATTCTTAGCCTTGAAGAACTCTCCTCTTTTCACTACTTTCATTTATTTTCCTTAGTTTTTAAGTTAGTTTTGAGCTGATAATTACAGAGAATTGAGAGGGAAGAAGAGAGCACTTGTTTCCAAGTTCAAGATTTGTAATTCCTTGATGCTACTCTTTTGATTGAATGGTTGTAAATTCACTTAATTTAAGTTTTTGAATTCCATTTATGCTATTGAATTTTCATTTCTTTCCTAAATTTGTGTTAGTTTCTTGTGCTTTAATGGCTTATTTATCATACATGATTGAGTCTTCTACACCCATGGAGGGCTAAGTCTATTGGCTTAGTCCAATGACTATGTCTTCCTCCAACTCTTAGAATGAGCTAGTTTTTTCTTTCCCTCTAAATGGTTTCAATGCATGTTTATGATTAATTATTGGTATTTTTAAGATCAAAACTTGAAATTGTATACATCTTCGATTATTTGTCAACAAATCTACTACGTACAAGTAATATTTAGATCTCTTGTATTCTAAGTGTTTGAAACAGTATATAAATCCACTACCAATTTTATAGACACATCTTTATACATATTTACAATTTCATTGAAAAATCTTTCACCCAATATCATCTTGCCTTGAGAATTGGTTGAGTACATTAAGAGGGGAGAAGCTAGAACCTCTAAAGCTAGTAGAGAGGCTAGGTACTTCGACCATGTCATTTTACATTCATTGTTTACATTCCAATCTACAAAACTTAATCCTGAAAACTCTCAAGCGCACATTTTATAATTTCTTCACTTTCACCACACTTAATTTTGCAATTTGAGCTCCTTGTGGATATGATCTTGGAACTTCCAAGTATTATGTTGCACTAATAGGTTCGTACGCTTAGGAACTTCCAGTCAAAGCTAGATATCATTGGATCAGAAGCAGGCAGCAAGTAATGTTACATGGACATTTCTATTTTCCCCAAATACTCATATCTGACAGATACAAGTTACAACATGGGTATGGGTATGGGATATGGGTCAAACACTCGTGCCCAATTTAGAGATATTTGAAGAAAAAGAAGCCTACGTTGCTTAAAAAACAACATATTTAGCCTTTCATGTGGATGGAGCATAGAAATTTTATTTTTTTCTTTATTGATAAACTTACTAAGAACGCTCATGATGATATCCTGGTGTAGGCAATTAGTAGACACTGTGTTGAAAAAAGTTACTAGTTGAGTGAGTAGCTAGTGTTGGCTACTCCACAGGATATGATAACGAGACAGTAGAAGAAACAAGAGAAGTAAACTTTAAGATACCAGTAACATTCTCGAATATATTTTAAAATCAACATGGGCAGGGTTAAAGCATAATAAATGAAGTGTAACTATGAGAAAACAATAAATATAGAATAGAACCTTAGGGGCAAAATACCAAAGAGTCAGCATTTTTAAATCATGGTATCTATAAAGATGAAGAGATTGACAATGTAGAATTAGATCAGGATGGTGAAATCCATGAGTGCATCAAGATTGTTATGATCGTAGAATTCCTATTAAAGTGAATGAAAGATTTTATACGACTGCAATAAAACATTTTTAATGTATAGTATTGAATGTTAGAGAGTTAAGTGCAAACATGTTTAAAAATGAGTGTAGCTGAAATTTAGATTGTTGAGATGATTAAGTGGTGATATAAGAATATATATAAACACTCATCCATTAGGAAGAAGGTAGAAGTGGCACCAATTCAAGAAAAAAGTAGGAGAAAGCCTTTTAAGATGAAATAGACATCTAAATCATATACCAGTTATGGTGCTTGTAACGAGGAGTGATTTCATCCATGTGAATGGTGATAAAAGAAAAGTAGGAAGGTAAGAGAGAACTTGGGATTTATGTGATAAGAGAACACACGGTAACATTTTGAATATAATTAATGGGAGATGGGTCCATGTAGCCTACCCCAAGTAATTGATATGAAGGCTTGTTGGCTTAAGATGAGGCAGGTATAATTTTGATAAAGAAGTATTAATAAAAGCTAATTTAAGTATCAAACAAAAGATTATCGTGCTTGTGCTTGTGCCGTGCCGGAGTTTTAACATGTCATGTGCCCGCCCGTTTGACACCTCTAGGTGGGCTCCATTTTATGGAATCTACATAAATTAATTGTTTTCTTTTTTGTTACACGGAATACTTCCTTGTACCATTCTTTAACATTTTATGCCTATATAATTTGAATTTGTTTAGTAGTATTCAATTTTTTGAACTTGCAGTTGTTATTGTTGAGAATTGACCCTCACAATAGGATTTTTATTTGTATTCAAAGAATGTTAGTGAGTTCAAAATGTGTAACTGTCTATTAAAAGAAAATATCAAATATGCCTATCATTTTTTTATTAAGAGCTACATAGCTCCTCCTTTAGAGTCAGTAATCTAGAACCCGAAATTTACATACAATAAAGAAGAACAAATTTTAAGAACAAACTTTGAAAATTTCTGGACACCAATAAATTAGAACAAATCTGAACATCAACCCACCACAGTGCAAAGGTGAGCTCGAGAGTCGTGACACAAGCACCATAATCCAACAAACCTAATTCTGGAAAGAAAAAAAAAAGAATTGCAGTTCTAAACCCTACTTGCTTCACTCTGTGCCGTAAGCCACCGAATTTTACGAGGTTTACATGCTGAAAATAAATCAAAGGTACCCAAACCCTAATCACTAAAAATCTCTAATTCGCCAAAATTACCAACAAAGATCGAAACTGAATTTCATGACACAACCACCACAATCCAGAGAACCCAATTCTGAACTTAACCCTACTTGCTTTACTCTGCACCATTAGCAATTGAATTTTATGAAATTGACAATGCTGAAAAGTATTCAAAAATATACAAACCCTAATACGACAAACAAATCACCGAAAAAAACTACCAACAAAAATCAAAAGTTTTTGATTGAGTGAACTCACCACTGCTGTTGTAGGGTTCGTAGCTCATAGCCAGCTAAAAATCGAAACCCTATGTCTCACGGAGAACTCCAAGATTGAAGACTTAATCAGAGAGACGTTCAACCTAGGCATTGTCCAAACTCTAATTCACGAATAACTCACTAAAAATCCTAACTCGCCAAAATTACCACAAAGATCAAAACTAAGATTTTACGACACAACTACCACAATCCAACGAACCTAATTTTCAACTAAAAAGCAATAATTGCAGCTCTGAACTCTACCTGATTCAATCCGCGCCCTTAGTAGCAGAATTCTACGAAATCGACCAATGCTGGAAAGAACTCCAACACATCCAAACCCTAATTCACGAATAAATCACTCAAAACCCTAATCCACCAAGATTACAACACACCACCAAAAGAACCCAAACATATCCGCATCCTAATTCACAAACAGATCACACCAAAAACCCTGATTCCCCAAAATTACCAGCAAAGATAAAAAAAAAATTATGATCGAGTGAACTCACCACTGCTGTCGTAAGGTTCGTAGTCCATTGCCAGCTTTATAAACCCACCAAAACCGAAATCCTAAGTCTCGCAGAGAGCTTCAAAACCGAGAACTTGATCAGAGACGTTCAAACTCGGCACGAAGTTCGAAAACAGCAATACACTTTTTCTCCGAGTGGACGATTCGCCATTCGCATGAGAATCGAGCAATTCGACGGATCTGGAGAGACGAATCGACGGAGATACAGATGAGAGATTAGTTCTGAGATCATAGATTGAGAGCTTCTTCAGTTCAGAGAAGGGGAGTGATAGTTGCAAAACGCGGACTTGAAATTTCATTATAGAGCGCTTTTGTTTTTCTGGTTGATAGTTGGGTTTGAGTTCCGCGGCGTCCAAGTGAATGGAAAATAGTGCTACAAAAAAAGAGGGGATTTTTATACGAAAAAGGTTTAATAATGACGTGTCAAGGATATTAAGAAAAATTATAAGATACCCCCTACAAATAAACTCTAGTTACAGAATAAACTCTAACTTTTTGATTTTTTCAAATTGAACCCTAGTTTTTCATTTTAATGACAACGGAAACACACGTGGCCTCGGTCCGTTTTCTTCCCTCTCTTCATCTCTTTCATTCTTCTCGACGGGTGTGTTTAATTCAAGGGATTGGATAAAGATGTATTAATTAAATACTATGGGATTAACTAATAATGTGGTGTTTACATGTCTAGGGATAAGATATGGGATTAAATGTAGTCATATACTATGTTTAGTTAGAATGAGATAAATAATGAGATAAGGTCTTGAGATTTATTTCAAGCCGTTAAATAAAAAAAGTAAAATAATTCAGAAATTGTCTAAAGCCTCCCAATTTGTCCCAAGGGGAGGGGTAAGATACAATAGTTCAATATATGAGAGACTATTAGTCCAAGATTTAGTCAAATCCTAAAGTTCTTGTTTGTTTAGCCATTGAACTATGGAATAATCCTGGGTCTCATGTGTTTTTTTTTGTTAATCCAATCCCATGATTAAACATGGCCAATGAGTCATCATCGCTTGCCTCCCCATGCCAGTGGTACATTCATCACAAGGGTGGTGTTAGAATGGGCGAGCCCGTGAGTATTACCACGGGCGCGCCTACGTGGCGAGCTTCCCAGCCCCCACCTTTGGGGTGGGTCCACTGATTTTTTATTTTTTATTTTTTAATGTGGGACCCACCCCCAAATGGGTGGCTGGGAAGCTCGCCCCACGGAGGCGCCCGTGGTATACCACGGGCGGCCGCGGCCCATTCTAACACCGCCCTTCATCACAATCTCCCCAGCACCGCTGGTACCCATATATTGCCATTCCAGCATCATTAGTCCTTTTACCTCCCTTGCACCATCACAGCCTACCTCGAACCATTGTCGCGTCCGACAATCCTATCGACACCTCCAATGTACCACCATTATATGCCTCCCCTTAGATTATTGTTTTAACCGCCATCTCCTTGCAACTCCCTTATACTACCAACTTTAATCTTCTCATAATGTGAGCGTCATGACTTAAAAATATATTTTTTATTTTTAAAAAAAATACATACTTGAGGTTAAAAACATAATCGCTCATATATATATATCGCGGATCGACCAACAATTTATAATTAATTAGTCTTTTTCGTCAATTTTGTTTGGATAGAAAAATATAAATCGAAAGTTCAATATTTAGAATCGCCACCCAATTATAGGTATTGAAAAATTATAAAAATATATGACTCTGTGGATAGGATTAGCCCATTTTCATCATCAAAGATGAGTCCGGAAGCTAAGGTACCGAGTAAAAAAGTATTAGGCACTCATTCAACATAACCACTTTGAATTTATTTTTAATTAAATAATTAAATCCTTTTGTTTATGAATGCATGGATAGTTAAAAATAATACATGTAAAACTAAAAATAAAAAAACATAATCTTTCAACCACGAAGCCCTAAAGATTTTATATCTACCATCATTCCCAAAAACAAATATGAATCAAATTTTTGGGTATATCATGGAGGATGACGATGAAACCCTAATCATTAGGAATAAGCTACAATCTCATAAAAAAATAAAAAATAAAATATCTACGATATAAAAAGTTTAGATTTTATCCTTTATTTTCTCTTTTGACAATGGGATTGCAATAGACTTCGATTTTCACCGTGAATCGATTTGAATTACGCTCGAGTTTGAATTTCGAATATAGAGCTTCGGACGACCTTTGTTGAACCCCTTAGATGTGTTCTTCATATTGAAAAACATTAACCCAATAACACTTTTTTTTCACCTTATTTTTTATCTCTCTAATCTCTTTTTTTTATCTCACTATTTTCTCTCTCTTCTCTATACTATTTTCTTTCTCTTCCCTCTCTAGAATTTATAGGTCTGAATTATGAAGAACAAGGGGAATTATATAGGAGAGCCTAGTGCTTCAAACTAGGAACTTATGGCTTTGAAAATGCTTATAATTTTGTGCGTTTTCTTTATTGCTCGTAGAATAGAATATACACTCTTTAAATTGTAACACTAGTTCAGAGATTGTTGCTGCACAAGTGAAAAATAGAGGGTTTCTCTGACTCTACTCTGGCTACCCTCTATATATTCGAAAGGAGTTGATATCCCCTGATTTATCTCCAAGCAAATAAACAGGTCCTTAGTGTTGAAATTGTGTTTCCTTATTTTGAATAACAAGTGACCAATAATAAAATTTAGAATTTAGTTCGTAATAGATGCTTTTTAGAGCCAATATGAGATATGAGAGGGTGATTCGAATTCTTGGTGTTTTTGAAATGATTAGATTAACACGAATGATAGTTAGGCCAGTCTTGAAAGTGCAAGTCTAGGCCGACTCCCCTTTTCTATTTTATCTTTGTATTTGAGAGAGGTAACAGGTAGACAGCTAAAAAATTCAAAATAAAATTAGACCAAACAGAGCCTTAATTTATTTGTTTTATTGTTTTCAATCTTTTAGCCTCTCACAATATAATGTAGATAAAAAGAGTTCCTTTGAAAGTTTCCATATCATGCTGCACAAAAAACCTAGGTTGGCCCCAAAGATCTGAAAACCTTGATTGATTCATCATCCATATAATGCAAATGAACTGTTGAGGATCCTTCATATGTTAATAACTCGTGGAGCCATATGTAATAGACTGAAAACTACAAATTTGCATATTCATTAGCAAATTTTGTTAGGTGAAGTAAAAATTTATAGTTCAAGATGTACTAAATAGGGAAGGACATGGGGGTATAGAAACTTCAATCACTCCCTCAAGCATTTGTGTGATCTTTCTCATGGAAGGCCTTATTGAAGGATCCTCCTGAATGCACCAAATTGCAACCATCACTAGCCTCTCCAGCCTCTTCATGTCGCTCCTTGCTTCCTCGTCGTTTTCGACCAAATTTTCTAGTTTCCTCTTGCAGTAGCAGTCATAAGCCCAATCTACTAGTGCCTTCTCTTGATCCCACCGGGCAAATTCAGCACTCGACATGCAACAAACGATCTCGAGCAACATCACCCCGAAGCTGTAAACGTCTACTTTAACCGTGATGGATGCTTTCCTAAACCATTCGGGTGCAAAGTACCCGATTGTCCCTCTTATCCCCGTGAATGCTGTTCGAGTCTGCTCTGCCAACAAAAGCTTTGCCAATCCAAAATCGGATATTTTAGGGGTGAAGTACTCGTCCAACAATATATTTTGGGGCTTTATATCGCAATGGATGATCTGGGTACTGCACTCTTCGTGCAAGTACATTATCCCTCTAGCGATTCCAAATGCTATTTGTACTCGTTGGTTCCAATCAGGTCTAGAGATTCCGAACAGAAGGCGTGCTAAGGACCCGTTGCTCATGTACTCATATACTAAAAGCCGGTGATCCCCTTCATCGCAATAACCGAGCAAACGGACCAAATTCTTGTGGTGTGTTTGGCCAATCACGCTCACTTCTGTTTTGAATTCCTTTTCTCCTTCTTGAAGCACCTTATCCAAGTTCTTGACCGCGACAAACCTCCTAGGGTCCGATGGCAAGACCCCTTTGTAAACCGTTCCAAACGCACCCCTACCCAGTTTCTCCTTGAATCCACCAGTTGCTTCTTCGAGCTCTTTGTAGGCATAGTTTCTCACACTCATTGCAAACGTTCCTGCCTGCATATTCATCAGTTTCTTACGATATATGAAGAAAACAGCCAGGGGAATGGCTAATAACAGAACAAAATTGAGAAATAGAGAGCTGGCGAGGATTATCGCAAGGATCACAGGAGACCGGTCTTTCTTGTCCAATTCGTACGTAACATTTCCCCGGGGTATCTTTAAGAGAGTAGTCCCATTGAAACCGCTGATTTTTCTCCCGTTGGAAAGAGGAAACTTCTTCTTCGCACAACTGTTGCCGTAGTAAACAGCAGCAGCACAAAAGCAGTCGTAGAGGCAGTACTTGATACACATCTCTTTGTCTACCTCAGGTCCACTCTGTAGGTCATAATCCGATATTGGCCAGTCTGTGTTGTTTATTTCCTTAAAATCAAAGAGCATAGCTGTTTCCAAACCATAGTTTTGGCAGCTGGGAAGCTGAAAATTCGGTTTGCAGCCTTTTTGGATGTCGAGTGGATCCATATACGAATACCCATCCGGGCACAAACAACTAGGCATGCCATTCGTTTCCTCGCAATAGCTGTTGTACCCACAAGCACCACTTATAAGATTACCCTTGATCGCCGTGCAAATATCATCAGGAAATCCCTGTTGGAGAATGTAATTTGATATTTAGAAATATCTAGAATGATGTGGAAGATGTTCACGAATATCGGTAAAGAAAAAGAGAAAAAGACATATAGAAAAGTCCTAAGCAGGAGGGTAGAAGTGAAACCTCGCCAGAGACAGTCGTATAAAAATTTAGCATTAACATCTCGAGTCCTTACAAAGTTTCCAAATATTTCAATAATACCTCCACAACCGACCAGAATAATAAGCAGCTGCCATCTGTGTTGTTGCCACTCCTTCTTGGGTGGTTGTACTGCCTGAAGACTCCGTCAGAATCAACCCGAGCCAAATGGTAAAAATCTTTGCTTGAACCCATGTTTTTGGTTGTGAGGTTGGCCACAATGGCTCCCTGTCGTGTTACATACAATGATCCAAACTCATCGTAGACCAGCTCAGATATGGAATTTAGCGCCCAAGTTCCGGTAGCCCAATACGGTCCCAAGATGGTCTCACTTGGCATCGACACAATGTAAAGCACAAGATTGCTATCATACTGCATACGGAGCTGGAACCGTCCGTTGGTATAATTCGTCTTCGATTGCCTTGAACAAAGCTTGCTTTTCATAGCCAATGTTTGGCTAGGCAGTATCGTGTCGGTGGGGAACTTGAAGCTCTCCCACACCGAATCATAATCCCCATTTAAAAGTACAAAATTGCCCGTGTCAAGCATAGCAGCGCAGCTTGATGCGGTGCCATTGGTGTTTTCAGCCTTCCATATCTCTACCCCAAAAGGGTTGAGCAGTTTTAGCTCCCCACCTGCGGTCAGCGTGACACTCGATCCCCTCCTTGCCGGTGCACCATTAGCCGACCAGACTATTGTTTTATCGGGTATTTTGTCGAACCAAATGGCTAGCAAGAAGAAATCTTCGTCATTGGGGGGCTCAAGGTGTCGAAATCCAAAGGCGAATTCTCCCGATGGCGAGGACCAGTGGTCATTTTCATTTTGTGTTGATAGAGATGATCCCAAAGCCACATTACAATCAGATTGACTTGTGGCAAACACAGATGAAAAAAGAGGAAATAGAAGTATAAGAGAGTGAAGCTTTAGAAGAGCCATTGAAGATTCAATTAGCTTATAAATGATAATTCATAGCATCGTCATATATGGATTATTATGTGTTGAGCACTGGTTCGATCACATAACTTAAACCAGAAAAGTTCTTAAAATTTAAAATGAATAGTTCAAATTCACTATTCATTTTAAATTTTGAGAACTTTTTTTTTCCAAATCCTGAGATTTTAGGGTTTATTTTTTGTGTTTTTTGATTAAATCACTCGTTTGCATTATTTTAGTTTTTCACATTGATCCATTTTCAAGAACATTTTTGTCTTTTTGGTCAGTAACGATAATTTCAAGATTTTTGCTCTTGCTTGTGCCTAAACAATGAGCAATGACCTTACGGTGTAAACAAGGTGGGGTGGTATTTTTTTTTCCTAAAAAAAGGGTAAGTCTTACTATTGGTCCCTGTGGTTTGATCAGAGTTTTACTTTGGTCCTTTTAGTTTCAGTTTAAACAATTAGGATCCTGTTGTTATCTAATTACAATGTAGTCCTCCGTTAATAATTTAGACAAAAAGCAAACATGTGAAACTCACCTAACCATTTTTAGAGACCAAAATTAAACTTTGGTCAAACTATAAAGACCAATGCAGGTAAAATTATTCTCTAAAAATGGTCACGTAAGCATTACGTGGTCACATTCCGTTCAAAATATTAACGAATATTAAAAGAGAGACCACATTAGAACCGGATTAAAACTGCAAAGTCGTAATTGTTCAAATTAAAACTATAATGGCAATGCTGAAGTTATAAAAACTGTTCTTTCTCTCTCTCTCTCCTGCAGTCCAGTTGTCATCTACCTCCCCTCTCCTCTTCCATGCCCAACCTCATCTTATCAGGGTCCTGGTTCATTTTTACCTCTCACCACCGACATGTAATCTAGCTTTCCACAGCAAGAAACGAATAAACTAGCAAACAAACAAGAAAAGGGTATTTCAAATCTTATTTGGAACGATCTCGGTTTCGATCCATTACAAATTTCCGCAGTACATCTCCCATAAACAAAACCAACATGGAATTCGAGAGATTGACGAAGTTATCGATCGAGCTCGATTCTACCACAATCACAGAACTCCAATTGCAAGAGACTTTGGAGAGAGAAGATAGAAAGAAAGAACAACAAAATAGAATGAAAAATAATATTTAAAAGGAGTAAAGAGATAGATAATGGCCAGTATTGCTGGAGTAGCAATGGAGCTAGCTATAATAGAAAATGTTCAATCTGACTAGCTATTCCAGCTAAACGGTTGGAGATGCTCGGGCCAGCAATGTTTGATACAATTAGAATGACAATCCGATTAAAGTGAATATTCATATACTTATATAGGGATGAGAGAAAATATAATAAAATTTCAGAGATGTGACGAAGACAATTTTGCATGCTTCCGCCTCGCCTCTGCCCCACCAGAGTAATAATATACTTTATTTAGTAAATAATATAAAATATAAATAAGGATGGAGTTGATCAATTTAATGAGACCGGAAAGGCAATGAGAATACCTATTGATAGTGGGGATAAGGAAGGGAGTGAGAATGAGATTTAAGACATCTACTCCAACTTTGCCATGTTGCTATCCCTAATTACAATGTTGCTATCCCTAATTACAATGCATCCTGACCTAGCGACGCTTGTGCCACAGTCGGAACTGGTTTTGTTTCAACCGATCTTTTAAGCCTCATGCGGTGGTTTTGAGGTGGTCTGGGTGCATCTTTTCTTACCTCGCGTCTTGGAACTGGTTTTTGTAAAGGCGTGTGCTTAACCGATATCTATTGCCAAGGAAAAACAGTTCGCAGTAATACGTTATCTATTGATTTAGAGATCCGTTATTGGGAAGGCATTTTTGATTGGACTGAAGATCATTTCCATTCCCTGATTTACTTTAGAAATTGATGCAGCTATGTTGCCCTGTCTTGCCAAGATCTTACTTGAACACACCGAGTTCTATATCAAATGCAAGTTCAAATCACTTCCATTAGTTTTAGAAAGAACCGAAACAGTAATTCAATATATAATCAAGTATATATACGTTACAAATCCGTAAATATTCGCGAACTCTTACATTCCAATCCAATCAATTACTGTACCATAACGACTTCATATCCAAGTAATAATGCTCTTGATACATTCCCAGGCCAAGGAAAGAATAAACACAACTGCAAGAAGAAACATATTTTCAGAAAATTGAATTAACAAAGAAATTGGTTGTTTGCCTATTAGGCTATCGAAAAATAATCAATACAACAAACTATACCATTATCCACTGCAAGCCGGAGGGATGTGCAAAACCCGTAGACCAGACCTGCCTGCAACCTGTGGGTTAACAGGATAGGCTGGTTGGATTCGGTTAGGTGGGTAAAACATTTTTGTGGTGGTCGAGTGAACCACGGGTAAAATTTCTCTATAGTGTGTAGAAAACTACGCTACATGATACTACACCCATTAGATTACTGCCACATCTATAATTCCTAAACCCTACCCTACAAAAACTTCTCTCAGCTAAACTACCGCCCTTTCAAATCCCAAGAACCCGCCTTCTCGCTGCTGCCTTACAAGTCTCGCCAGAGGCGATCAAGGTCTCTCTCTCTCTCTCACACACACACACACTCCCACCTGCATTCTCTCCATTGCACCCCCTAACCCAAACACTAAAGACTCTAATCATCCTCTAATCTTAAGGCCACATTTGATAACAGATTTCAATATAATGGATTAGCAATCCAATCTCAATCCCCTTGGATAAATAGTCCCATGATATTGGATCAGTAATACCAACTTCCCATGGCATTCCTATTCCTCTATTTTTGAGGGATTAACAGTTCCAATGGAATATTAGTCTAGAGTTTAATTCTTACACTAAAAATAATTAAAATGGGCCCCACATGACTAATAGTTCAATCTCGCTCTCAAAAATTGTTATCAAATGTAGCCTAAGAACCCAAATTCAAACCCAAAGGCCCAAACCCTCTCCACCTAAGCTGATCTCATCTCCCATTTCCCCACCCATGCGAAATTGCAAATTTATTTCTAACCCACCCAACCCGCTTAACCTGTCCAATCCACCACGTTGAAATCACTAAAATAATAATCAGCCCACCGATTTTGAAGGTTGGTGGTTCGGATGCTAATTGAGAATGTCAACTCGCCAAGGGTGAAATTTTGTACTCCCAACCCATCCCATGCACATCCCTAGTTCAAGGCCCACCCATTGGCAAGGCTAATAGCATGTTACTTGAAGGGAGAACCAAATCCTATACTAGCAACTAAAACCTAGTCAACTAAACCTAGTTGGCTAGTATCTAGTCAACTAAACTAGCAATCCAAAAACCTAGTGCACAATTAATTGTCAAATTACCAAAACTTTAACTATCAAGAACAATGCAGCTTAGACGCTTGTGGTCGTATCTAATAAAGGGAAAGAAAAACATGCACGCGTGAGAAGAAAAATACAAGATCACGTATCGTTCCATATAAAGAATCAAGCACAGAAAAGTCGTATGTTAAACTACAGAGGAAAATACACCCCATTAATTTCTACCAAGGGAAAGGACATCAAAAGAAGCATACAATTATAATTCAGCTAATGAACATATATGTTCTGTTTTATACAAATCTTCTAAACCCAAAATCCTACTTCGGCAGCACAGAACAAGTCATGATCCCCATTTTGTTTTTTTTCCATTTGCTATCATCCTCCCAACATGCAGAACAAGAATATAACATTTATCGGGGTAAAATTCATATGAAGTACTGTATAACTTTCCAGATAGCATGCCTCAGAAAACCGCCCATCCACGGTTGAGAAGCAGGCTTGTTCTCCCTGTTCTTTGGCCTCGCCAAAACCGCTGAAGAATTTTATTTAATTCGTTACCTGATCTGGAATCGCGAGAGGTGGCGGTAGGTACTGCCGTAAAACCCTCTGTTCAAACCCCATGCATCGCTGCCCGAAGTCCTTGAGTAGCCGGTTTGTTCTGATGACCATTCCTTGTCCTAACAATTTGGGAGCATTGTTCATTGACGTTGTTTTGCTCTTGGGAACATCAGGGAAAGCCTGCCATGAATTTAGGTTCTGGACTTGGGGAATTGTCGTCAATAATCCTGTTGGAGTTTCCCCTTCCCGGACTGGTCCTTTCAATTTCTTTCTCCTTTGCTGAGATTAAGATCGAAATACTGCAAATTATTACTCATGCCTATAAAATATGAAGAACTAATGAAGACCCTTTTTCTTTTCTTTGGAGAATGTGGGAAGAAGTTAACCGGGCGTAGCGACAGAGTTGAATTCCAGGAGATGTTTGGTCTTTTGGAGCTTCTTTGTTTGGTGTTTGAGTTCTAGCTGCAAGAGTTTGCTTAAGCTCTTGTATCTCCTGCCTCTGAGATCGGCATATTGCCGAAAGTTTTTCATATTTGGAGTTTATTTCAGCCTTCTCGACGTTGGCTTGCTTCAGCTGTTCTTTCAGCCTTTCTACCTCAGCTTCCAACTCTTCTTCCTTCCCTGATTTCTTACTTGTGATTCCCGAGCTGAGTTTACCGGTATCAAATTCAGCAACAAATGTGTTGAATGATTCATTCTGAAAAGCAGATGCACTCTCCAGGTGTGATGCTTTTGACCTTCCCGCATTACGGCCTGAATCATCCTGGAAAAAATTTAGCTCCTTGGAAGGACCATCCCCAGATCTGTTGACAGATTTTCCATGCATATTTTTGGGGACAGGACAGGGGTTGATATTTTCCTCTTCTGGTGAGCTTGTATTAGGACTAAAAGCCTGCCTCTCTGGTTGAATTCTTTCATTTTTTGTTGAGCTACGAGTACATTGGCCTTCTTAGTCAAACTTGGGCCCTACTTTGTCCTCTACCACAAGTGAGTCCTTCGCACATTGGCGACTAGAACAGAAGCACCGAGTGCCCCTCCACCTGCCTTGGTATTATTAACTGGTGGTGGTGATGCATTCCGAGTAGGTTCAGCAGAAGGTGGGGGTGGTGGACTCCTACGAGGCATTGGATGAGTTATATTCGCAGGTTTTGGGATCCCTGATACATAACAAATAACGGTCAGAGTACCCAAACTAGAAGCATAGTTTTAAATGTAAATATTCAGAACATTGTTAAAAAGTATTGAAACCTTGGACTTTGCTCATCATTTTGAACAGGTAAGAAGTTAAGAACATCAGTTATTGGGGGTGCAGGGTAGGGGGGGAACCTTGCCTGGTAGGAGGATTGTAAGGGACCTAACCCTAAGGCACTCCTCAACTTTTATCATTATTTTTCCCAAGTTCAACGCAAACTTTTCTTCAAGTCTTAATTAGTTCGAAACTCTGATCAAGATGAACACAATTGGTCATGATGAAGATTTTACTCCTCCAGTGGCATAAAAGCTAAGGTATGAAAAGGATAATATCCTCAGCTTCAAGTACATCCGTACCTGGTTGTTGCACCTCTGGTGGCCTAGCGGGTAATGAATTTTGCAACTCATCTGGAAATAAATCATTAACACGAAACCAAACCTGCCACCAAACACAAGAAAAAAGGGTATCAGCAAGCATATAGATGCTCTTAGCACCTATTATTGCCAGAAACATCACAGGCTACAACTAACCTAAGTTCAAGATGAATGGCCAATCAAGCAAAGCGCTTGCCTGCGTGATGTCTGTCTGGCGTCTGGTTGAAGATTAAGCATATCTCTTATAAGGTCGGTTGAGGATGAGCTGTAATTTTGGTAACTCGGGAATGCGGTAGTTCCCATTTAGAATTTGTAGCTTTGATTCACCATCAAATGCAGACTTGAAGTAGCATATGCGGAAAAGAAGACACCCTAGTGCCTGCGAATAACAGAAGAGCTTGGTTTCCTCCTCCAAATTCCAAAAGCTCAATTTATGGGGCAAATAGAGATGGTCCAACTCTTTCGGGCCCATCATATAAATGTACAAGGTCTAATGACTTACCCAAATATCCACCTTTTCATTTATGAGTTCTCTCAGGAACAAATCCTCCCATCTAAGTGTCAGAAAAGAAGATGTCAGGAAGTCAAACATTTACAGCACCAACATTCTATCATCATCAAAGCAAGCACTTGATGCAACCTCGGGGCCGATAGGCGGGTGGTTTTTGTGTGGCTTCCGAATATTGTCCTCTTTCGTATACCCATGTCTTCGGCCTCTCAAAAAACGCTGTGATTAGTAGAGGTACTACTTCAAAATCACACACTTTCCATAACCATCAGACCCGAGCCGAACATTCCTCGCCTTCAAGTCTCTAAAGCATACATTTGTGAAGGCAATGAATCAATGAAACATTAATTGCAACAGAAGAACAAGAACTCTTGCAAAAACACTTAAAAAAATACCCACGATTTCAACACACAATGAAATGGGTATATTTTAGTAGTTTGATAAACTTTTTTCCCTTTTTGCACAAGACAATGCTGCAATATTACAGCTAGCCTAGCAATATAAGAATTCAACATTTCACTGTCCCACATTCCAATATGGTGAAGAAATATAATAGGAAATGGTTTAATAGATGTAAGGAAACTGGTAGAATGGTATGAAAATCCAAAAAAATTGTCAGCTGAACTGCCATATTACAGTCCTGCACAATAAGTCCCTAATAGGCAATAATCCAACAATATCATAACAGAATGAGTTGGTAGGATGCCAGAAGAAAGATTTTAATCCAAGAACTATCTAAGACTGGAAAACAAGTTTCCTATAAATCTACAGAAAACATGGAATTGGAACCATTTGAATCTATTATTATTATCTTTACTGTGAGCAATGGGTGGGGACTGGCAATGCATTGCGAAGACTGCCATTACAAACATCCCTAAAGATACAAGGATTGGTTTATCCTCAAAAATATCCAGATCCTCTGCTCTCCAGCACAGTGACTAGGCGACTTCTCACAATATTCCATCACAAGAAGGTGCTTCCTTCGTCAGCCCATATCAAAGATATATGGGAATTAAAGCGGGACAACCTTAGGGTGTCCCTAAGAGATTTTCATAAACAGATATTTTCTTTCTTCACAACTTCCAGAGATTCCTCAGCATTACATATGAGTGCTTTAAGGCATATTGCTTTGAACCGTGTATGCATCCCGAGATAAGTAGACACAAGAGAAACCGCCCTCAGCAATGGCGTTGCGGACATGAACTTTCAGATTGCCAATGTCAATGGTGCGACCTTCAAGACCAGTTTGCTCTTTGGGCATGAACTGTTTAATTCTCCACATGATTGATGGTGATACAACGAAGAAAATGCACTGCAGAAGACATTAATAACCATGTAAATAATAGAGTAATGAGCTACATATACCCGCATCAGACATTGGATGACTGAAGCAAAAGCATTTTGTTTGAGAACATGTCAACATCTAAACTGGATCTAAGTAGCCCTGTTCTTTTTTCCTTCAAAATATAAGAAACTTAGCTAGAGCATTATGATCTAATAAATTTTTTACCCTTGGGATCCAATCAAAAATACGATCAACAATTGTACACTCCATTTGGGTTGGAAATATCATTCCTATATGCCCCTAGGGGAGCTAATAATTTGAAAATGTACTTTCACATTTCAAAAACATGGTGGGCACTCCCTCAAATGTCTTGGAGACATTTATCTCGTAGAATTACACCAGTTTCTGACACTGGAAAGAACATGTAAAGAAGAAAAAAAAACATAATAAGGATATATAAGAGAAGTACGAACCTTCAACAATTTTTCAAACTAAAAGATTTGAGATTTAATGCCAATACAGGGGGATGAGTTTACACAATGTCCATCACTTTCCTCTAAAGTTTTGTATGGAAAGAGACGACACCTGTGTATATTACCTTTACAAGTCTTATCATCAAAAAGGCATATCAGTGGCCCAAATTGCACCATTCCGTTGGATATGCAACTAATATTTAATCCTATCTAATTCAATTTGAATATGGGACCATCTGGGCTAACCAAAAGGAAGTGGTCCTAATTGCAGTATTATATGGGATATGCAACTAATATTTACTCCTATCTAATTCAATTTGAATACGGGACCATCTTGGCTCAGCGAAAGGAACCTTTCAAATAAAATTCATAAAAAAGCTAAAGATCTAAGCTGCACAATACAATCCACATCAAATCTCTCCAAGAATTGACATCAAAAGTCCAAATTAAGTACCCTACGCAGTCCCAAAACTACTGCTAATCAAAACGAGAAATTATTGACAATCAAGCTTGAAGACCATTGCAAGCATTCCATCGGATAGGCAACAAAGATTTATCCATTATCTAGATCAAAATGATTACTGAAATCAACCTTGCAAATAAAACTCACACAAAATCTACAGATCTACGCCGCACAACAAAAATCCAAATCAACTTTCTCAGAATTCAAATCCAAAGTTCCGATCAAGTACTCTAAGAACTAGCCGGTATTGTTGCCATCTCAAGATCTCGAACCGAACAAACACTAACAAAATCAGATATTCCAATAAAATCGCTGGCAGACCAAAACCAAACAAACAAAGAATGAATTATACTAATCAAGAACAAAGAACGCGTACCTGTAGAAGAATCGTATCAATCAATGATCCAGAAAAAGACTCTGAAGGACTCGGATTTGGTTGGAGACTTTGTAGGCAGCGGGATTGGGGAGATCTGAGAAAAAGGCCTTACGTGCGATGAGATCTAAAGTGATCTTGTCTGTCTCTCGCTCACCTTTCGATGCGTCGCTTTGTGGGGGAAGAAAGAGTATTCTAGAGAGAGAGAGGTGGGGTTGAGGCGGGCGGCAAATGATCAACGGCGATTGTGGGGTGTGTATATGTATATATAGGAGGCCAGCGAATGTGAAATTTACAATTTATACCCTTATTCTTTTGCCACAATTTTACTTTTTACCCTTCACCACTAATTGTGTCAATCATTCTTTTAATTGAACATCATACTAATGGGAAAGGCACTTGAAAATTGACCTGCAAATAAATCTAAGAATATTTTATAAATTACCAAATGAATTGCTCTATACGTAGGTCTCATACTTAAGTAATAATGTGAAGCCCATGTTCAAGGCCAAGGATGGATTCAAGGGGGCATCTGGAGGAGATCGTCACTCCAAAATTTTAAAAAAATCACAGTTTTATAGTAGTATTAACTGCAAATATTTTAAAATTATGTAGATTCTATCAATGTTGAAATTAGTATTATATTTTATATTTTGTATATATACTCCCGCCTCTTCAAAATTAAAATCATATGTCTATCCTTACCTATACCTCATGTGATTATGAAATAATTAATATAATAATATATAGAGTATCCTTAGCACAGCTGTTGCCATAAGAAATTGACTGAGATAATTTAAAGTAAAAGTTATAAAATAAGGTTTAGGTGAAAGTTAAGGTGTGTAAAGTGTATTTTACTCCTAGTTGAGTGATAGGGATGGCGAGATGGCTGGCTTGTCGGCTCGGGTTCAAATATGTCTGAGGAGGCGAGGAAACGTGGGAATGTACGCCGCACGAAAGGGGGAGGAGAGGGGTCGAACTAGGCTCGTCTCGACTAGATGAGCTGTTATACTCGCTTTAGTTGGAGCACGCGGTCAGGCGTGCTACAAAGGGATGAGTAAGTCTAATGTTTGTGCGTGTTTTATGATTTCGTTTTGATTGTAGTTTTTTTGTATTAAGCGAGTAGGTATTTCATGTTCTAAGGTAGAATGTCAGAAGATTTCTATCCCACACAAGTGTAAAACGTAGTTCTGCCTATGGAAGGGCAAAACGTCATGAGGAATGCGGAATGTGGGGACGTACGAATCCGGTGCACTGCGCCCTTTACCAATACGCGTAGGATTTGTCCGGAGATGAATGTGCCGCGGGAGTACAAATACTCGAACTCGGATGAAAACAAGAATCGTTGTGGGGTAAGGCTTGCTCTTTTCACGTGGGCGAGAAGATTGGGAGGCTTCATTGTGGGATTTGAGTAGTTATGTATTACTGTGCAACGGGGAAGTGAGTAGGTAAGAGGTGTCATTTTATTTATGTGTATTTACGGTTAGGGCAAGGGTTGATTAGTCGCGTGGAAGACGATGAATTGATGAATAGTATTTGATGAAAAGAGAATATATGAGCAGATTTTAAATTATGGTTAGGATATGCACATCTAAATTAGTTATTTGTTATAATATTATATATGTTAGGCATATCGTTTTTTTGTTGTTGCACCGTAAATGATGTGTATAGCTTATTTTTTAGAGGTCGGCATGATTTTCGAACACGGAAGGATGAGTGTTGATTGTATTAAGGATCAACAAGATGAGGTCAGTAAGGCTGATAAGTGGAGTATCAAGATTCAGTTGGATACTGTGACCTTAAGTCGTATCACCGTGTTGCAAGCAGCGGTATGACTTATTCGAGGTTCACTAATTCAATCGGTCAATTCGTAAAATGTATTAAGAGCGTGTTCGTTTGTGATGAATTGTACTTTTAGAAATGGATAGGGTTGTTGTTTGGTAAAAGTTGTATACTTAAAAAAAATCAAGATTTTTTAACATTTTTGCTTTTTTGTCTTTCCTTTAGTTAAAATGAACAAAAAAACAAAAATAAAAAGCAAAAAGGCCAAAATTTTATGTTTTTTGCTTATAAATTTTAAAAAAAAATAACTGAAAAGCTAAAGCTAAACGGAGCATAAGTTTTGTTTACACAAAAATAGGACGTCAAGGGATGCTGGTTTTATACTTCTCGTAAATGTTTTAGATAAACGTGATTCAATCATATGGTTTAGTGATATTCTATTAATTTGATTTTTTTTTTTAAGATTTACGAAATTGAACGGTTTAAATTACAATATAAATTAAAAGCCGCCCCCAAATCGATGCACATCACGATTCTATGTTCGACTTTAATCTGGAGTTTATGCGATTCTATGCTCGACTTTAATCTGGAGTTTATGTCATTCAAACATTTGGATAAAATGAAATTTTTCATTCAATAATTTATTATAAGAAAGTTAAAAGAGTTCAATATTTCATTTTGGGCAAACTATTAACTAGTTACTTGGAACTTTATTTGTTCAATACAACTCCAACTTTCCTAATTGAGACAAAGTAGTTCAATCCATTGCTCGTGTTATATCTTGTGATTTTTAATCGAGTAAAAATTACGACAAATTAAAAATTTTGATAGTTTAAGTAAAAAAGAGAGAGAAAAACATATTATCCTTGTAGTTTTAATTATCATTATGCAACAACAAAAAAAAAAACATAACCAACTTCAGCTTAAGCTGTATGTAGCATTATCATTTGTATATTTATATAATGTGTAACAAACGTTAGCCTTGTGCTATGCACGGATTAATGATTACAATGATTAAAAGATGTATTTAAATATTTAATTAATTTTAATCTAATATATAATTTAATTTGTTTTTTAAAACTTTACGAGTTAGCATTAAGAGAGACAAAATGTCTAAGTTATCGGATTTTTTAATTTATTTTTTAATTAAAATTTTAATTTGTATTCTTTTATAAAAAATTAGAATGTCTTATAATTAAATTTTACAAATACTGTTGAAAATATTTCTTAATAAAAAAATTTAGTTTTGTAAGAATTTTCTTTCTTTCTATTTTTTTTTATTTGGCATTGCTTTTTATAAAGTTTTTTTTTTAAAGGAGAACTTTAATTTTTAGTTTATTTTTGTAAAATGACTATAAAAAATTATACATTTGTATAGTTATAGTATAGGTATGAACCTAACTTTAGGTATTCAACTAAAATTTGACTCAAATGTAATGAAGAAAAGGCAAGGTTTTTCTTTGGTCTAGATACTTTTTTACTCAATAAATAAAGTTATTTTTTTTTCATTAGAAAAAAGGAAAAATTATAATAAAAATTAAAGATTTGATCTCGATAACAAATTAAACTCTTTATTTTTAATTTTAACAAAATAAATTCTATTTTTTTTAACTGGTCACAATTTGACGGTACTAACATGTACTAAAATAATTGGAGAAATAATATCACACAAATAGAAGCTCCTTTAAAATCCTAATTCATTCAATTTCAACTAGAAATTTAGCCATGTGTTATTATTTTTCTAATTATTTTTTCAGAACCTAATTAGTGCTGTCAAGCTACAAGCTACATAAAGAGAGGAGGTTGGATTGTTCGAATTGCAATGGGTTTAAAAGTCTAAGGCTTAATTTGTTAAAATTAAAAATACAGAGTATTATTTGTTATCAATGTCAAACTCTGAGGTCTTTATTGTAAGTTTCCAAAAAACCAAGCTCCTTCCTCTCGTCAAAACCCTAGCCTTCAGTTCCTGTCATAAACCCCAACCAGCTCTTTTTCAGAAACTCTCTCTCTCTCTCTCTCTCTCTCTCTCATGGATGAACAAGAAGAAACATCTTCCGCGAACCCAAACAACAAACAATCCGTTCCATGCAAAGAATGCAAGGTGAACCCATCAAAGTACAAGTGTCCCGGTTGCTCTGTCCGCTCCTGTAGCCTTCCTTGCGTCAAAGCTCACAAACAACGCACTGGCTGTACGGGGAAGAGGCAACAGACCCAGTTCGTTCCTCTGTCTCAGTTCGATGACAATCTCCTACTTTCTGGTAATTTTCTCTCTCCTCAATTCGCTAATTGGCTTCGTTCTTTTGACACCCTTTTCAGCGGTAGTTGAGTTCGTGCGTTGGTTGTTCAGGAGTCCGCTATTTTTAATTGAAATTCATTGTCCTGGTTACGTTTTTGAATTTTTAAAATTTGGGTAACGCGTTATTTGCACCATTATTTTACTGCAATTGGTTTGTTTATAATTACCAATTCGTTCCTCTCTTAGTTCGATGATAATCTCCTACTTTCCTGTAATTCTCTCTCCTCAATTCGCTGATTGGCTTCGTTATTTTGACACCCTTTTCAGCATTAGTTGAGTTCTTGCGTTGGTTGTTTAGGTATTCGCTATTTGTAATTGAAATTCGTTGTACTGGTTATGATTTTGAATATTTAAAATTTGGGTAATGCTACACCGTTGAGGTATTCACTGTTTGTCTTTGAAATTTGTTGTCCTGGTCACGGTTCTGATTTTAGATATGGTAACTTATAGCACATGTTTGAGAGAGCTTGCAATTGCTTCGTTTATCTCTCCTCAATCCACTAATTGATCTTTCACCATTACTGAAGTTTGTGCCCTCGGTTGTTGAGGAATTCTCTATTTTTCTGTGAAATTCGCATACATTTTTCACGGTTTTGAATATTTATGCATTGGGTCAATTACACTTTGCTCGTGGGAATTTGATTGGTATGTTTTTGTGCGCGCTCTATTTTCTTGCACCACATTTGGAAGCGCTGTTTCGGCGAGATTGACAATTTTTTTTGAGGAGCTTCGTTAGTATTTTTACTACCCCTTGTGTGCATGTGCATGTATCCTCCAACCCACCAACCTCCAGTACCTTTAAAAATATGTTTTGATTGGTGGATTCTAATTTTATTCAGAGAGCCTGCTATGTACGTGTATAAACATTTGTGGTTTCTGATGGAGTTTTAATGCTAACGCTTGTCAATACATCCTTATAGATAGCGCCTTTAGTCGTCTGCATTGTAGGTAGCTTGCGAAGATGTATGCGTATAATCTGCTTTAGGAGTCCATCGTGTTTTTCAAAAATTTGAAGCTCATTTCAGAGCTCGGGAAGGTTTTCACATGGGTAATTGGGGTTTCTAATCCTTTCACGGTTTGAAGATTTGGTTATGGGTGAATTGTAATTCTCGAGGAGATTTGAGACTCCTGTATCTTTTTTACCCCAGATTTTAGTATTATTTGTAGTTGACAAGAGTTTTTTTAATGGGTTGTTTGTATTTTGCTTATGAATCTTGCTACTTTCCAATGACCAAAATATATTTTTGTTTTCATCGAAACAATCCAAATGTGTCTTTTTCCTGAGAGACCACAATGAAACCCTAGTCAAATTATGATTCCAGTGTTTCCATCAACAGACGACAGAATGTTGTGAAATACCCCACCCCACCCACCACCCACCCACCCAAAAAAAAATGAACATAGCAAAACAATAAGTTGTGTCACAAATTTGGAATTTATTTGGCAACACTTGGACAATTTTCGGTTGTAGCATTGTATATTTTTTTATTTGCACTTATTCATTTTTTTGAATACACGCAAAATGAGGTACCCATATTTTTTAATTGATATGTTTAAATAACAAGTATTAGGTTTTTGTATGCTTGGATGAGCTTTAGTTCATGTTTAACAGTTCATATGTTTTAAAGTTCTTTTTGTCTACTACCAAGATGTTTCTGTTCTTAGGGTCGCCAAAAACACACCTAAATGAAATTTTGATCCTGCTACTTTCTTTTTCAAAATTTGATCCTTGATGCCTTTTTTGGGATGTTTGAAGTTTTTTTATTTACGTCTGTAGTAGTCTTCAAGGATGCCATATAATTAGTTTGATTGTTGTTTTGGCTTTAAATTCTGAACTATGTCATTGGTTTTGAGATTTAATTGTTTGTTCATATTTGCTTGAGGAAGTTTGAAGTTTGCCCATACGTATGGTTTAACTTCCATTTTCATTGATTTGAAAATTTCTTTTGTGTAGATTATAATATGATTGAGCGATTGTTAAAGAGGATAGCTGACTCAGCTCAGAGAATGAGACTTAAGTTGGCGGATATATTCTAATTTTAGGCTTCGTCCCTCTAAAAGGCCTTCGGCCACAGTGCTGCAGCAAATCGGGAGGAGGGACTAAACCCTGTTTATTCCAAGTGGAATGACTAAGAGAGAAACGAATCGGTCTTATTACAACAACAGTCATTGTCTGTCTATTGGAAAAGTTGCACATCATAGATTCCTTGTACAGGTGAGAATAGTTCTTGCTAATCTATGTTTTGTTTGCGTAATGTGTTGGAATGTCCATATTCTCTATTCTGAACTTAATTTTGATGAATTGCTTTTGATATCATAGGCCGTCCTTCAAAGAAAAGTGTTATCTTGGCAAATCACAGCAATTTGGCTAATGCGGTGCATACATCTTGCTTTGATTTGCTAGCTTACTTTATGGGTGCAATTTTGTTGTTTGCTGATTCGTAAAAGGAATAAGTGCAATATCAAAAAGTATATGATGCTATGACTGAAAATTTTATTAGTATTGTCGAATAAATCTGAAATTTTTGACACAACTTATTGTTGTTTGTTGTTTGTGATCTGCATTATCAGTCTAATTAATCTCTTTAATATCAATGATGTGTACTTGGCACAAGAAATTGCCAATGATTGAATCCATCTTTTTGTCTCTTTAATCTCACTTTTACTTATCGTCTGCAACTTGCAAGTCTCTCTCTAGCTCTCTATCTCTTCTTCTTTTTCTTTTCATCCCCCCCCCCCCAATCTGAATTTTCTCATTTCTTTCCCGTGTGAGGTAGCCTTAGTTTTTTTAACTTAATTTATTCATTTATATTGTTTTCATGGCTTGCTTGCGGCACTATGTTGTGAAACTTTGCAATTCTTAATGTCTGAAAAAATATCTGAATTAGTTGAGCAACTTAGTGGTGATTTTTTTTTTTTTTTTGGCTTCAGTTGGCATTGTGTTGTGCGAACTATTCCATTATTTTTGCTTACTGTTATTTGTCATGACAAGTACATTCGTTTTTCTGTTAGATTATTTATACATTGCTCAATTTTTAATCCCCCTTCTGGTTGCATCGACCGGAAATGTAGGTATTAAGAAATTCTAAATTCCCTATATTTTATTTCAGAAAGAAATTCATCTCGTGGACAATTGAATGGCGGTTTCATTCAACTGATGTTGTATTGACTGACCATGGGTGAGTTGCTTTACCGGTTCAAGTCGGTGAGAGTATTTCCTTTTCAGAGTAATCTGTCAGTATTTCACTTCCCATCGATGCAGATGCAGGGGGGGCTTACATATATGCTCACATAACTCATGGAATTGATTTTGGTGCAGAGTGGATGAAAATACAAATCTCTGCTCAGTGGTTGAGAAACATTTGGGGCCTGGTCCGTGGAATCATCAGCTGAAGCAATTCTGTAATGTGCCACTGGACTCACTCAAATTTTTTATCCGTAAATATCCAAAGGTTTCTTTTCTTTTCTTTTCTTTTCTTTTGTCCTTTCACTAATTTATATGTAGTGTTTGTTAGTTGAATACCTTCTCGGAACTAGCTGTCAACATAACGAGCGAAAAAACTAGATTGGAATATCTCCATTTATGTTTACGTTATGGGTTTTGCATCTTTCAAGAAATGGGATGAATTGGGCCAGGATCGAGCTTTACCTTTTCCTGGCCTAAGTAGTTTATATGGAGTTGCGGTACATAGGGTTGAGCTAGAATTGAAGCGTTTGGTAGTTCAGTGCCAACTGAGCTAGCTTTGTATATTGTGTTCTAACGTGTATTGATGAATGTGGCTCGTCTCAGCTGTTCAAAGTGGCTTTCGAGTCCTCCAGGTTTTTCAAATGGGCATGTTTTCACATTCGACATGATTAAAAATGTTTAATTCGATTGTGTGTAACCAATTTTGTTATATGTATCTTTGAGAGTATCTGCAATTTGGGAGTTGGATGCTATTTGTGAATGTTGTTCTTGCTTATTATGGAATCATGTTATTGCATGGGTCACTAATCACCACAGTCCGGGAGTTGGACATAAAAAGCTCCAATCCGCCAACATTGTCCAATTTTATGATTTTTGGAGTATCCTAGTCATTCATGTTTTCCTTCCTTCACACAGTACGATTTCGAAGTTATCAAGGATGCCCTTCCTTTTAGAACAGAGATTAAGGAATCTATCAGCAATAATCACCCGCAAGCCAAAGGGGTGTGATGTGACCTTCAGGGAGGAGGGGAAGGAAATAGAAGATGACAGTTGTTGTCGGATCGTCACCATTTTGGATCTCACAAAAGACGTGAACCCAACCAAAAGTGATGCAGATTCCCTAAACGACAATGGAACCCCGAGAGAAGGATTAAATGCCCAACCACGGTTTTAGAAAAACGCTTCACATGTATAAAGCCCGAAGACAGTACAAGCGCCAGCTCTCAAGAGCAAGACCTGCAGTGTTTGATGGCATGGATTTTGATTTTGAGCAGCAGCAAGGGGTTGATAGACGCGTACTCGGATCTATTGCACAAACTAACCCGATGGACTTACTTGATTTGGAAGGTATGTTTCACGACGATTTTGAAACTAGAAGAAAAGAACGACGACGAGATTTCGTGGTATTCATACCAGAGGAGTTAGAAGAAGGTGAGATACCTGGAAATTGAATACTGCATGGTATATGAGTTTCGTCTACAAAAATACAAAATTGCACTTCCGTAAGGTTCATCTCTGACGGCTTTAATCCGTGACGGTTGTGACTATGATGGTGTTAAAGTTTGCTGCTGTTGCTGAGCCACCTTTTTGCTGTAATTACAACCATATTGAGGTAGGTGTCAAGATGCAAATCTATGTTTGTGCATTGTCCAATTCCAATATCGGTTGCCATGTCAATGGCTAGTTTGCCACAACGACATGCTGGGGTTTCACGAATAGCGCGTGCTGATATTGTTATTATGTGCTGCTGAAAGTGAGAGTTTCTGGTGGAATTTTGTCGAGTATTTAAGATAATGTTAAGTTTTGCTTTCTTTTGCTTGTGATACGTTTGTTTTTTGAATGACATTTCATGCAAGAGTTCAAATTAGGAAAGCTCCCAAAGAATACTGTAGTATATATGAATATTCATTTAGAGAACCTAGAATCTGATGCGGTAAGGTTATATGCCCGCACTTTCCATCAGAATAATTTTTCTTACTTTTAAAATTAATATTAAATTTTTTTCATAAAATTAATTTTTGTGCAAAAAAGATAAACTAGCCCTTTGATTTAGACTTCTTTTTTAAAAATTTTTTTTTTTACTAATTACCACCCACAAAATAAAAAAATATATTCTATTTTTTAAAAATATTATTATATAACTACTTCATTTTTTGTATCAAGAAGTAAGTTTTTAAAAATAATTATCTAAATATTTATTTTTTAAGTACGGTCATAAGAAAAGCCATTAAAGAGTAAAACTTTGTTATTAATAATTTTTGTTTTAAATAATCTAAATATTTTAGTTTTTAATTACTACTAATATAAAAATACATAAACAAATAAACTTTACTATTATTTTTTTTTAACAAAAGAGAAAATGTTTATTTATTTTAATTTGTGTATTAAGAAAATTTGAGAAAATTACAATGACCTCCCCTATAGTTTATCTTTAATGCAGATCCCCTAATGTTTGATAAATTACACTGATCTCCTTTATCAGTGTTTGTCATATAACTGAGCAAACAGAAAATGGAGAATTCCTTTCATGCCCTCAAGCAAATGCCAAAATTCCATTTTATCCTCTACTTCTTCCTCCATCCCTCGTCACCATTCTGCACCCACACCACCACCCACTTGCCACCCCAGCCATTATTCCCCTCCTCCCCTTTCCCTTTGCCCCCACATTTGGGGTTTGCTTTTTCCCCAATCACCAACAACATATTTTTAATTTCGGATTTAATAAAGCACAAATCAAACCAATCCATTTTTGGTGGGGTTGATTTTCCCCAATTTACCAAAAACAAAGATTTAATTTGCGTTCAATGAAACATACACAAACCAAAAAACAAATTATTGATTTTGCCAAATTACCTAAAACAAAGGCTGTAATTTGGGTTTAATTTCTCAAACTTCCAAAAACAGAGTAAGGTCAACAAGTGGTTGATTTTCCCCAAATTTCCTAAACCAAAGAGGGTTGGTCAAGGTTAAGGCTCTGTTTGTTTCTTGGTTGTTGGTTTGTTTTTTGTTGAATAAAACTTTAACTTACCAAAAAAAATACCAAAACCAAAGGCTGTAATTTGGGTTTGAGACCCTCAATTTCAAAAAACAGAGTAAGATAAAATTATTGATTTTCCCCAAATTATCTAAACCAAAGGTGGTTATTTGAGTTTGATACCTCAAATTTTCAAAAATAGTGTAAGATCGCGAACTCGAATATGTAGAAATCAAAATCAATTTCACGCATTCAAGATATATATATATATATATACTCGCACACTTATATATACATACAGATCTATACATATAGGAGGCGATTGCAAAGCAAGCGGGGAGCAACGGTGGTGGGTCTCCTCTTTCTCTCTGGGATTAAGCTGCGAGGGACGGTGAGCAACGAGCCACGGTGACTGCAATGACTGTGGTGGGCCTCCCTCTCTCTCGCTCCCTCTCCTCTCGCTCTATCGGGTTTTTAAACCTAGGTTGCTAACTTGCTAAGGGTTATTCTGGGAATTTTGGATCTGTTATTTGCTGATGTCATCTGTTTCTGTTAGTCAACTTAACGGTTGACTAACGGAAGGAGTTTTTGAAATAAAACTTCAAATCGCAACAGAGCTCAGAGTAATTTTTTAAATTTCAGCGGGGAAAATGTATTAAAGTCAAAATTAAGAGCAGCTCATTATAATTTGTCCCCAAAACCAAACAAGCTCTGGGCCAAACAAGCTCACAGACCAAGTAATACGCTAGAATCTAAATTATAAGAAAAGACTCTAGCCAAAACTCACAACTGAGGCAATTGCCTACAAGTTGAATTAGTAATCATCCGCATAAATTCTCCGAGATATATTTTACAAACGAAAAGCTCATGAGTAAGCTAACATATCACATGACCATGATATGCTTAAGTTTAACAGTTGAATTTCTTATTTATTTCCTCCATAAAACTTGCTTCCAAAGGAGAAACAAACACACCTAACTCAACAATCACACAATACCAGGAATAAAAATGCGCATTCAGATTACATAACATGAAAGAACCTTCATCTCCACGATATACAATAACCAATCTCTTCCCTAACTCGGAGCTAATTTTTTTACATCAAACATGACATTTACTTACATAATGAAAGGTGATTCAAAAACTTGATACAATTCTTAGAAATCAAACAAGGATATAAAAGAGAAGAAGACAAACAACTACAACAATCATCAGGCAGAATAACCTCTGGACACACGACTGAACTGAGATTCTCGAAACTTATAATGTGGGTTATGATTCTACATAGTACGACTCTTACCCCTTCAACCACTCAATTAGCATCTGCCAAAAGGCGAGGGATAGAGAGAGATCAAAAAAGAGAGAGTTTTAGCTACAATTTATATGGGATATTAGGGCAGCAAATAATAAATATTATACGATTCTTGGGTACATGGATGAAATATGCATTTTTTTTTATATCTTTAAAAACTATTTTAATATGCATCTAGTAGTGGCGAAATGGTGTAAAATGGTAATTTAAAAGTGTTTTCGGGACACTGCCAATTTGATTAATTTTTTTTAAAATATTATTTCTTTCCTTTTTCTTTTTTAAGGTAAAATGGCATTTATAAGGTATCCTAGAGATTTCATGTGTGTTTGATTAAACCTCAAATTACAAAATCTGTTTGCTAAGTAGGTGCCGAACTATACATGCTGACATATATTCCATAGCCGTTATTCCAAAGTTAAGTGTGATGCATTTGGAGAGTCTAAATTTTATAGAGGCTTTGAAAATAGAAATAAGCCATTAAATAAAACATCTTGCAATATTTTTTAAAAACATTCCTTTGTTTCCTGATTCTAATGTTGGAGCAAACGAAACTTGATACAAACCTTGAAACAATTGCCATTGAAAGCCACCCCTGGAGAGTTGAAGTGCTGAAATTAGAAAATAAAATGAGATAATCCTCATGAAACGAACAAAACATGCCATACAGTTAAAAAGAACAAGATATTAAAATAGATGGATTAAGGACACACAATAATTTTTCTGGCAATTTTTTTATTTTGAAGAAAAGAAATTTTGAAAGAAACACATTAGAAAACAAAAAACAATGTGGCATTCTTTCAATCACTGTGCATGGCCTTCGTGATTGTCTTTTGAGGTTTTTTTGTTGGATGAATATTATATTCCCATTCCAACATTAACAAAAATAAAATACAAAGTGTAAATTAAAGGTCACAGTACTAAGAATAAACTTAAAAAATGGTACTATTGAAATTTTCAATAATAAAAACAACATTAAAATACTTAAGTTTCATAGGAAAAGTTTCAATATCCTGTCATCATTTTGATTAAAAATTGAAATTTGGGTTATTTACTCGACTAACAATTTAAAAAAATTTAAAATTTAAAAACAAAATTTAGAATAATTAAACTTTAAATGCCACAAAATTCTATGAAAAAGAAAAATATAGTTTTTGAATTTAATTTTTTAAACTTTCTAATTTACAAAAATATAAAGATTTGAAAACTACATTGAGATACTAAACCAAAAGGCCAAAGTAAATAAAAGAACAAAAAGAAGTTTTTGAATTTATTTTTTTATTGTCTAAATTTACAGAAATATGAAAAGAATTTGAAAACGACTTTAGAATACTTAACTTTAAAGGTTCAAAGTAAAATGGATAAGATTTTAAAGGGTGAAAGAGTATTTCTCTTATGAAAAAGAAAAGAAGTTTTTGATTTATATATTTTTTTCACTTTAAAATCGACATAGATAGATATGATAAGGAATTGGAATTAATCAAAAATGGGAAGATTTGTACCTGGGAGTGAGTTGGACGCAGGAAATCAGGTATAATAGTTTATTCATCCCCTCCCATGTGTCACAGATGGATCTGCCGTCTATCGTGACTTAGGAATGTGACGTATGAGGGGCCAATACTTTGCCTTTGTCTTACACAGATGTTTAATTTCGACATTCATAAAACGTCCGTTCCAAAAGCGATTGGGAAGCCTTTATCTGCGAAAGGGACCCAAACTCAGGGCAAAACGAAAATAAGCAGTTCAAAAGCGATTGGGGCAGCCCTTGCCTCTGGAAAGACCCAAACTTAGGGCAGTTATAAAATAAATTTTCCCATTTCAAAAGTGATTGGGGCAGCCCTTGAATCTGGAGGAGTGAATTCAGCCACAAAATTCGATTTCAGTTGTTGAAGAGAGGGAGGCAAGGAGGGAACAGGATGCTAGCCTAGGGCACCACGAGATGAACAACACTTGAAGGAGAGGTGAGTTTTGAAACTCTCTGGAAATAGCGTCTCCAGATATGGAAACCCTCCAAACCCAGTTGTATTAAGAGGTGGGAGAGGACATCCTTCATAGGAGAATCTGTAATGAGTCTTTAAGAGAGGAATCGGTCGAAACTGATCTATTGAGGATTGCGGGCCTCAAGTGAAGTACATTCAGAACTTAAGAGATGGAAAGTTGTGTGTTCTGCAAAACTATGAGGCAGGGAATCCAGGTGTTCAATGCCGAGATACGGATTTCTCTCCGATTGGTTGGAAGAGAAAACCATCCTTCCGGGGATGGACTCAAGAGAAGTCGATCCGTTCTATCACAAATCTCCCGGAGTCTTGAGATATGCAAGAGCATCGGGTTAAGGAATTTGAGGTTATTGCAAAATATTGATCTCAAAAAGATTCAAGAGAAGGACAATTGATTTTCCCAACCCCCTCCTCGGCTCCAGGGACCTCCAGCATTGCCAATCTAGGCAATTTTTCGCAAGGTGTTTGAGCGGAGGCGGAGCCCACTCTGGGTGAAATTATGTATTTGAGGACTGGACAATCAACAACCCTCAAGACTTCAAGATATAAGTAGTGTGCGTCATCCAATCGGGTAGGGATCCAAAGCTTCGCATTTAAAAATCTCAAGTTTCTGAGCTAGATGGAAAACCTTGCTCTGGAAAAGAGACAAAGGACTCGAAACAGAGTGGATTCAGATCTCCAAGGAATGGGAGGGTATGCAGCCATCGTGGCAGCTTTCTAGTTTCTTACAATATTCTAATGTCAAAGACCTCAAGCCTCTCATGAAAAACGGCCCTTCCAGGTGTTGTTGCGCTGCCTTTATTTTCTTTTCTTCAAACAAGGAAACAAGTGGGGGCATCCAAAATCTGGAGACTTCGGGAGGGATGGGAGACAGTTGCGCCCAGGCGTACCACATTCTGCCACAAGGTCGTAATTCATTGCAATCGTTAATCTCCAAACTCTCGACTCGCACTCAGCCCTTCAGAAAACCTTTTGGGCAAGAACTGAGATTGAATATTTTGGAAGTTCAAGAAGTCCAGTGAACTTCATATGATTCGATGCTACATTTGCAAACCCACTTTATCAGCTACGCTGGTGGATCACAAAGGTGTCATGAATTGAAACATCACAACTATCCAAAGGCCTTGATGCGAGCTAAGTTCAAGTTGTTCATCGTTCTCAAGCCGAGCCATGGAAGGCTTGACCATGCAGCACAAAACACGCTCCATGGATATGGTGCCAACCAGTGATTGATGGAAGGACAAGGTCGGAAACGTTCAGCAGCAACTTAGGAAGTTCTCAATACTCCGAGTTCTCAGACAGGGCAGATTGTTCGGGCAATGTTCCTAAAAGTTTGGGACATCCTCCATGCTAAGATTAATAAGCAAGTGCAGAAGCTCGAATTCTGTTTCACCTACAATGGGGTACCAATTCTCCCAGCCTAGCAATATTATCAAAAACGTAGTATCTCGAGTACTGGAAATGGCTTGCTACAAAACCTGCCCATTAGAATCACTGCCCACTTGCTTTACATCAACTTATTCCTTTCTACGGAAAGCTCTTGAAGCGAGCGTAGTTGTTCCAAGACGGCGGTAAGAAACTGCAATTTACAACAGTAAACTAATGCCACCATATTGGAGAAGTGTTATCTCCTATCCAGTCGGAAATCTGAACCATGGTAGAACGAGATTGTAGCTCCTTCAAGTTAGAGTGAGGTCGTAACACATAAGCACATATGTTTCATCTCCTTCATTCGTAAGTTTCTGATCCTTACTCCATATCATGACAACACGTCTACGTTTCCTTAGCATTTAAAATTAACCCTCTGAATCCAGAGGATTCACATGCTGTAAAAAGCCCGATATTTCGCTTCCCACTAGATTAGTCAAATTCCCTAATTCTGTATCCGAAATCCATCGTCTTTGGTAATAATGAATTGGATAGTTTGTAGACTTTCCAACTTATCTATTCCCGTGGCATTCTTCCAAGGAAATCTGCCATCGGTAATATTGCAAGTTGACGTTAGGTTTTAATTAGGTTTTCAATGCTCGTACGGAAACTTCTTCAGCCTTTTCACAATTCTCTTAGCAACCAAAGTTTTAAGATGTAGAGAACCCTAGGGATTAGGTAATCTTTCAACTAGGTGTAGGAAAGGTTAAGATACGCGCAGGCGTTTAAATTCTCAAATTGACTGTTGGAAGTTATGGATACGATATCTATTACAATGAAGCACCCTCAAGCATTCCGCTTTGGCCAACAGCTCGAGGGGACATGGCTTGACAAATAGCAATCTTCTAATTCTGTGAAGGAAAATGGTAAGGAATTGTTCGCAAATGTTCGGATTTGTGGACGTCTCAAAACCTTTTTGATCCATCCAAAATCCCTTGTATATAAGATGAGTGTCGAGCTTTCTTCAAATTTTTATATTGCTCGTGGTATCTTCCAATCTAAACAAGTTTGTCTTGCAAAAAATTGAGCCAAAATCATGATAAATCACCCCCACCCCCCCCCTTGCATCACAAATTTCGAAGCCTTCCGTCATACGTGATGGTTGAAAAAAGGACCTCGACAACAGCTCACGAAAGTACTCATTCCTAAATTTCCATTCTCTTCCCGCCTTCTTGTTGACAAATGAAACCTTCCGCCATCCACAACAAGACCAACTCTTCTTCCTCAAATTCATAGTCCTTTGGCAGTATTGCACAATACGCAAAGCACTGCTTCAATACGGAGGGAGATGATGGTAAACTTAACCTCAAGGCTGGAAGGATGGCAATTCCCTTTAATTCCCATATTTGCTATTCATACATTTTTCCATTCAATTTCTCTTGGCTTCCAATGTAAAAAGGCCACCAAGGGTCCTAGCAGCCAAAGCAACCTCCACAATTTCTTCACAAAAAATTTCTTGTCCAATGATTCCAAATTTGGATTGTGTCCGTACTATATTCCGAAATCATGTGTGCAAATATTGACCAACATTCTTCATGTGGTAGACATTCCAAGGCATGAGATTGAACCGTTCCCATCATCGATGCAAACTTCTCATCCAAGTGTTGCTAACATCACTTTACATCCTGGGGCTCCATCACGGAAGGGGCTCTTCAAAAATGTTCCACTCATTGAGTTACATCCAAATATCATCTAGAAACAATTTAAAAACTTTTTTCACAGCCAAAGCTTTCTTTAGTTGAACTGAACTGATCCAAGGTCTTGATCCACTAGAAATCAGCATGAACTACCCAGCCAAATTCTTTTGTTATCCATAATATCCAAATATCAGAGACACATATCCCAGCTTCAAATCAAAAGCCTCTTCACTACTCATCATTATTACAACTGAGCAAACGGTGGTCTTGCCAAACCCCCCATACCTGTATTGGGAATTATGCCAAGGTCTGATTCCTCCATTGGAGTAGGGTGTTATATCTATTTATCTTTTCCAACCATATATGCGAGGTCATATGTCATAGCGTAGTAGGTTGCCTTTCACGATCTGAATAGGCGTCCTAGAAATATTAACCCCGTGCAAGCCAAGTGTACTAATTTGTTGTACAGTGTTGCAATTCTAGTGGTGATCTCATTTACCTGGGAATTCTTGGAATCAAAAATGGCACCAACGGGATTGAAGCGCATAAAAGTACGGGAGAGCGCCTAATCTTGTTGTGCTTAATTGAGGCTTTTCAATCAATATCCTTTTACCTTCCCCCCCAATCCCTTAATCATTCTCCACTCATAGCGTAAAGACTCGGTGGAAAAAACTCATCCAGGTAGGTCATCAAGCTCATAAGCAAGGTCTTGGAGTTCATCAACACAAATCACAAGTTGTTGTGGTTTGCTTCTCCTCTGCATCATCGAGTACTTGCCGACATTTCTAGCAATATTCTCACCAGTTCCTCTTGAGTGTGAATTGCTCCCAACGAAAAAGTTTAACATTTCACAGGAGGCCAACTTGCGAACAATACTCCAACGAAAGCACCGAGAAAGCTTTCACCCACAGCCAACATTGTTTCCTAGTAAAGAAATAATAAAGAGTGTCAAGTCAAACAGAGAAACAAACAAAATAACAAAATAGCAAGAAAGTGGTTGCTCAATGAATCTGTTGCTCTGGTCTCTTTATATATTAAACTTTATGTAGATAAGTTTCATGTAAAATGCAAAAAATTTGTATTATAAAAGACTTGCATTGACGAACTAAGGACTCCTCAAATCTTCATACATGATCGTTGTCAAGCAAAATGTCATCAATTTAACATTGTGTTAGGTTTGTAAAGATGCATAAAACGAACCAACCTACCTTGTCGAATAGGATCAGGCATGATTAAAAGCTTGTACAAGTCAGCTCATTTATTGAGAAATCAACTTGAACAATTTCAAAACGAATTTTTGAGCCAGACTCTTAACTTTAATTGCTTGCTTGATAAGCTATACCATTATAAAACGAAATAGTTTGTGACCGCCTTGTCGACTTAATTTAATCTTGTTTAAGGTAATAAAATGTAAAAAAGAGATTTGTTTACACTATTAGTCGGAGAGAATTCGAGTGAGGAAACCAAGTGTAATTTATGTTGTGATGTGATCCTCTTCGGGTCCCACCGTGAAGTTTATTGACATGATGGGATTACCTACCTTACATACCAGCCTCCAGGTTGCTGCAAAACCATGTTTTAGTTCTTGTATTTTTTAATATCAAGAGGGGCAGTTACATACAAGGAAAGGAGTTCGGACTAAAAGCTGGTTAAGACTGGAAACTAAATCAAATAGAACCAAATTTGGACACATGGCTCATTTGTCACAAGACCGTATTTGATTGATTTTAAGTGTTCATCAATTGAAGGTGGAGTCCACAAGAAAAGTTTGGATGGCACGGAGAGAGAGTCTCAAGACATTGTGTTGGTACCCTGCTCTAAAAACAAATTGATAACAGAGGTTAAATAGTGTTTTTAGATTATATCAATTAAACTGTAAAAATATTAGAAATTTTTTTTAAAAAAATATTGATCTCTCTTTATTAATAAAAAAAGTAATACACAATTTTATTTTTCAAGTATGTAGATTATGATCTTAAAATTAATTTCAAAAGTAAAAAGATATCGGTAATACTTTTTAAATTATGTAAAAGGTGACTGCATTTATTAAAAAAATTATTAAATTTTACCCTTTTTTAATTACTTAAAAGCCACAGCAAGACATTATGGGAGGACCAAAACTTGTTGGATGGCAACTAATAAGGCTCCGTTATAAGTAAAAAAGTTGGTCAGAATTGACTTTTTTAATTTTTTACTTTTTTTAGTTAAAATAAATTCAAAAAAATAAAAATTAACAAGTTTAAAAAAAACTTGACTTTTAAGCATTATCAAATGAAGCCTAAAAGACCAACACATTAATGGACGGCAAACACTTGTTAGATGAAAATTAATAAAATACAGTATTGTAGGCCCAGTAGAAAGCAATAATTGCTCCCCTTTCATAAATTTATTTCAAGAATGGGGGATGGCTTGACGCGATGGACTAGTTGCCATAGGTCACAGAGATTAGTTTAAGTGGGCCCAAGGCTTGCCTTGAATACTCTGTGGTTAATAAATAAAAAAAACGGGAATGACTTAAAATACTATGAGTGGGGACCAAAGAAAAAATAATTATTTCTCCGCATAAAAAAACCAAAACACATCCGGGTTTGTTCTTCCATTGTTGTCTTTTCAGGATTGGTTTGGATTAAAAATTCAGCAGAAAAAAAAAGAAAGACAAAAAAATTTATGAAAAAAATATCACTCAAGGTAAATTTAACTCAATTTGTGGTGTAATTTATTCAAATCAAACCTCATTTACTATAGCACGTATAAGATAAACTATTCGGAACATCTACACCTTGGGGGAGCCCACGAGGGAAGTGTGGATGGGCATGGAGGTGTAGAGTCTCAATGTAATGAGTTGGTACTCTCCTCTAAAAATGGAGGAAGAAATAGAGGATGAATTGGAAGCACTCCAAACCACCTTATAATATTTCATTTAGAGGATTGAGAGATCAAACCCATTCTTAAACATTCCTCTCTTTAGGAAAATGATCATTTGATACTCTATACTCAGGGGGCGGATCCACGGAATACGTGTTGGGGGGGCTTAAATTGTAAATGTAAATAGTAACGAAGTAATCATAAGCTTATATTGATAATTAAGCTTGTTACAATTTACAACTGTCCATGGCGGGTTTTT
>CM018901.1:15149903-15152403 GCA_009663005.1 Actinidia chinensis
GAATTGATTGGATGAGAGAATCCAGAGGTGGGCTTAGTCTTGGGATTATTAATATCAAGGGAGAGGTGGGATACAATAGTCGCCCATGTGGAGGATTATTAGTCCAAATTTTAGTTCAATCCTGGATTACATGTTTAGCGAGCAATGATAGACAATGCCTTACAGGGTGGGCCCCGTATGTTATTTGTTAGTCCAATCCCTTTCCCAATCCCCCAAACCAAACAGGCCGCCTAGGGTTTATCTTGAGTTTTTCAATTTGAATCTTTACATGGGTTAGTTAACTCTTTGGGCGTTAACCTAAATATTGATTGGACGGGTCTTTTACTGTGCAAATTATACCTAATGTATAAGTGTAGGTTAGAATCTTAGTTGAAGTACCGATTTCGCGACTTACGTTTACCCAAGTTGAGTGACTGGTTATGTAGCACTCACTAATGGGGCTGTTGGAGTGTGTAGCTTTAGGACTTGCCCATGTGGTTATGCCTTTTCTATTTAGCGGCACTTCTAGTCCAATTTTGTTTATCCATTGACAAACAAGTGGGACGTTACTTGTGATTAATTGAAACAATAGAGTTGGATCCCACTCAATGGAATGAACTCTATTATTTCAACAATTCATAATTGAGAGTAATGTTCACCCAAATTTGTTTTCCTCTTTAAAAGCCGGCTAATCATTGTTGGATCGTAGAGTAATCTTCGCAAATCACCTCATGACACACCTTATGGGTGTGGGTTATAATTGAATTTATGTTAAAAGTTAGTTATTCAAAAAATAAAAATCAAAAAAATATTAAAATGGAGTTTCTTAAAAATTAATGTTTAAAATTTTTTGTCTAAAAACAAAAAAAAATGTTTTGTCACATATTTTGGCGTATTTTTTTAAAAAGAAACCTGTGACAAACACAAATACATATATTATTGACAAAAATAAAAACAAAATAGAAGCGTCTTGGCATTCTGAAATTTTGTTTAAAATTAGGGTTATCTAAAAAATCTTTTTGGCCTTGTTCTTAGCCAAAAAGATAAAAATTGTTATAGTATGCCTTTTAGACATGAGGGACTCAATCTAATTTGGGCCAGCTAAATTAGTTCAAAAGATTTACTTTAATTTTTGAGTTCTTTTTATTTTATCGATTGATTATAATTTTATATTTTTTTAGTTATTTTTTATAGAAAAAATTTAAAAAATATAACAATTCAGATGTAATTTTAAAAAATTACAAAGAAATTGTATTTTTAATTAAAAAAACTAAGATTACTCCTACGATCACTCAAATCTCTCTCTCAAGATCGCTTTACATCAAATCAAATTCCAAAATGTTTTTATAAGGAAAATTTATCCTCCCAACCCCCGATATCCCCACCCCCCGGCCCCACCCCCTTCTCTCCCATAAAATTACTTTTATACCGCCGCTGCTTTTTCTCTCTTTTTTTGTATAAAATTACTTTTATATTAGAGCGGTCTGCATGTATACATAACTTACGCCAATGAGAGTCGATATCCCTCACCAATAAACTCCACATGACACCATCTTAAGATTTTGGTACACTTTGCAGCTCAAATGGGCAACCACATTTTTTGATTCCAGTATTTTTTTGCTAGGGTTAAAAATATCGTGGCCGTTCATACTTTCCTCATCTTTCACAACCAAGAATACACTTCGGAAGTTTGCTGCCCTTTAAATTAGCAGACTTTTTGATAACTACCATGATGCCATTTTGCCGACCAACACTACGCACCCAATCTAACATTTCGTCTCTACCTCAAAAATCTGTCAATAAATAACAAATATGCATCAATACAACGTTATTGGATCTACTTTCAATAATAGTATGATGACAAAAGAAATAACAAATGCTTGCTTGATAAGTGGTAAATTCAGGTGTATGGTCACGACCTACACGAGAGATATTTTTTTTACTTGGAATGTCACTTTCAGCTGTCCAACAACTATTTGAAATTGAGTCAGTCATAGTGCTCTAACTATAGATTTCAAAAAAAAAGTTGTTGACCAAATCTTGATATAAATTGAAGAAGTGATGGTACGAAGAAGATGAGAACTCTAGAGAAGTATTCTTCATATATATAGAGACCAAAAAATATTATCTTGACACATATCATAATCTCATCCTCCTTTTAAATTACCCCCCAAACCCTTGACACATGTCGTAACCTTATCCTCCCTTTAAATTACCCCCCATCCATAATTACCCCCCAAACCATTGACACATGTCATAACCTCATCTTTCTTTTAAATTACCCCACAAACCATTGACACGTGTCGTAACCCCCTCATCCCTTTAAATTACCCCACAAACCCTTCCCAAGCCCTTGGCACATGGCATAACCTCATCTTCCCTCTAAATTACCCCACACCCACAATTACCCCCAAACCCTTGATACATGTCATAATTTTCTTCTCCCTTTAAATTATCCCACAAACCCTTGATACATGTCATAACCTCTTTCTCCATTTAAATTACCCCACAACCCATGTTT
>CM018901.1:15262403-15269903 GCA_009663005.1 Actinidia chinensis
AATGTATGAATGATCCGAACCGTTCAAAATTACGTTCTATTTGGAATAAATTACACGACAAATTGAGTTAAATTTGCCTTGAGTGAACTTTTTTTCATAATTTTTTCTGTCTTTATTTTTTAATCTAGTGAATTTTTGATCCAAACCCATCTTGAAAAAAGAACAAAGGAAGATCTGACCCGCGCATGTGTTTGGGGCTTTTTTTGCCCCTTCTTCACGGGATAACTGATTGCTTCTATGTGGTCCACACCCATATCCCTCGTCTTTTAGGCCAGCCCAAGTGTTGGTCTCTTTAAGAAAATGGAAGCATTATGTGCTTTCTTACTGGGCCCCCATAATACCGTGGTTATTAATTGCCATCAACCAAGTTTTGGCCTCCACTCCACAATTCTTGTTGTGGCTTTAATTAATTAAAAAAGATAAAGTTTCACTGAGATGTTTTAAGTAAATACGGGGCACTTCTCATGGAATTTTATAAATATCATGGAGTCGCTTTTTTTTGAAAGTATATTAAAATTCTTTCGAAATAATTTTGTTAAAAAATAATAAACCATGTTTAATTAAAATTTGATTTGTGGGGGCTCAAACCAGCCAGTGTAAAAGAAAGAAAAGGGGGGTTACATCAAGTCGTTGTGGAAAAAATTGATATAAATATTTTTATTTTTTAAGTACCATATCTAAATATACTTGAAAAATAATTGTTATCTTTTTCTCCTCTTTTCTCTTTTGTCTCCTCCTTTATTCCTTCTCTTCCCCGTTATAAATTTTTTATTAAATAGGATCAATATTTTTTGAAAAAAATTGATCTAAATATTTTATTTTCTAATTGGTATAATCTAAAAACACTATTTAACTTTGTTATTAATTTTGTAGAGTATGTTACCAACTCATCATCTCGAGACTCTATCCCTCTATACCATCCAAACTCTCCTTATGGGCTCTACTCCTAAGGTGTGAATGATTCAAAATCGATCATCTTATACGTGCCGCAGTGAAAATATTTTATGTAAAAAATCACATATTGAGTTAAATTTGCCTTTTGAGTGATTTTTTTCCATAAATTGTTATTTTTTTATTAATCTACTGAATTTTTTATCCAAACACAACCTAAAACAACAACAAAGGAAGAAAAACATACGCGGGAGATGGATTGTAGAGGTTGTAAAAGTGCCGTTGTTGCAGTGTCACTTTCTTTCGTGCCAACTGCACTTCGTGCCGGGTCGGGCCGGGTGCCATGCCATTTTTTCTTTATTCGTGCCATGCCGGCCTGCTACCTTAGTCATGTGAATCTTATTGTGTCGTGTTGTACCCGTCTACTTAATTGTGTCGTGCGGTCGTATTTTAATCGTGTCGTGTCGTATCCGTTTTTTAATCGTGTCGTGCCTTACCAGCCGTCTTACTTAACCGTGTGACTCATGTCGTGTCGTGCACGTGTATGAGGGGTCTTCATAGTAAACTATCTAGCAGTTCTCTTTATGCTACTGCCTGGACCTCCCATCGGTGTTGTGTTACTGCCTCTGTTCTCAGTCTTGAGCAGTTTCTATTTATGTGTCTCACTTCATACAATGAAAAACATTGCTATCCTTGTCTGACTTCAATCCCTATCTTCCAACATGAGACCCAATGGTATCTCCACACTTTGAAAAACTGCACTTGCCCTTTTGGGTATTCCCACAATTCCGACTTCACTCAGTTTCTGTTATTTGACCACCAGTTCCCTCAGGCCCAAATTTCTACCTTCTTAATATAAGTAATTCTTTCTCTCAATCTCATCCCATTCACAATAATTGCCCTATCTAGTTACTTGGCATAGGGTGACATACTAATGGCGATAGCCCCCTCCTAATTTTGTGCCTCAGCCCATCCTCAAATCTGCAGGGTCATATCTCATCCGTTGCCATCAGGTGTGGCGCATACTCAGCCAAATTGGTGAATGACCCGTCATAGTCTGCAACAATCATCCCCAATTGTTTCAACTTCTCAAATTCTGAGCATTTAGCATTTTGCACTGCTCTTGGCACAAATTTCTCTCTAAAGATTTACTTTGAACCGAGCCCAATCCATTCTTGGCTCCCTAACTCCCTTAGATTTCACCACTTCTAGCTTCCCATGCAAACAATAGGTATGACCAATCTCTACTTTCTGCTTCTATCCACTTAAGAGTCTAAAGTTCTTCTCCATTGCCAATATCCAATTATTGGCCTTTGACTAGATCCACCCACCTTGAAAGTTGACGATTTTCATTTCAGAACCTGCCGTACCACGGAAACACTTTATATTGGTTATAATAGGGTCCTCAATTATCCCTGATATTTCTGTAGGGGTGTTGTACTCAAAAAAAATCCAAAAAAATCGGTGTGTGTTGATGAAGCCGAACAAAAACTGAATTGAACCGTTCCTTTTGGATTGGTTCTATAGTTTAATAGTTATGTTCTGATTTTTAAAAATTAAGAACCGGTAAATTTGATTCGGTTATCGATTTTTATTTTCAAACTGTGGTTCGAATCAAACTAGAATCGATTATATATATGTATATATATATATACACGCGTACACATATTTATCCAACACGTAACGGTCATAATTTACACCTATGTGTGATTACTTTGGCTTTTTTCCAACAAAAATATTTTTACTTCCTATGGATATTAGGATTACTTCATCCCCTTCCCATCAAAACCCTTCCATCTTCTTTCTCTATTCAAGATTTTATCAGTTAATTTTTTTTTTGTTATCCATTATGAAATCTTTTTAGTTTATTTATTCCTTTTTTGTGTTTTTCATTATGAATTCTTAAATTTTATGATGTTTTTAATTGCCTATATTAGAGTTGATGATATAATATCATTTAACGAGTTAATTATGAACTATTTTGTACAATGTGGTTCATGACTTGAAGTATCATGAAGTTATGAGTTATTTAAAATGAACAACTTTGTTTGATAATTTTATATTTATAAAAATATAAAATATTAATTGGGTGAACCGGACCGAACCGGGTACGAACCGATCAAGGCAGATTGAGTTTTGTTTGGTTATTATACTTGTAATGGTAGTTCTGGTTTTCATTTTTTCAGAAACGGGAAATATTGTATTGGTTAGTGGATTTTGATGAAACCGGCTCAATCGGACCATGAGACCCCCCTAATATTATGATTCTTTCCCCCTGTTGAATTCTCCTCTATTGGAAATCTACTCCCTAGCTCCTAGGTTGTGGTGGTTGGAAGATGTGTTGAACAATGTTGTTGAGCAGGTCCACCACCCCCACCGAGTATTTGCACTATATCCCTCAGTCAGTCATCTAGGATTCCATTTCCACTTTCCTGCCCGCCTCCCTCGGGTGGTACATCCATTTCATTCAATCTATAATTGAAAGAATGCCATTAGACAATGTCATAAAAACTCACATAGCTTACATTCTACTCATTACATTTGCAAATATACGAATCTAACCATGCGTATACTACTAAGCGCTGATTTTACTCAATAAAATCCTTAAACCTTTGCTCTGATACCACAATGTCATGACTCGACCCGTAATTAACTGGGTCCTACCAATAATACATGTGCCACGTGATCGTCCAGTGAAATCCCATCTCACTAAGGCCTTTTTAACTAACTCAGTTTAGGGATTTTATTAACATCATTCAACATGCATTGCTTGAATAAAATATATGCGGAAGCATCCAATAAAAACAGAGATGACGTGTTAATATATACAACTATCGACATGGTTTCGAATTAAAAATCAACATGATTCTGGTTACAAACCGACACAACCGTCAACTACTATTATACCAGTTAACTATACAAATTCTAACTATGTACAGTTCAAAACATAAAAATTTCTATACTTATTACACAGTACATGACTATCAAAAACTCAACATGCTAGGGTCACCTGCCCTCAATCGTGTTTCCCCTTATTTACATCACCTGAAATGAGTTACTTTCGATAACTTTTTAAGCACTAGGCTAGTGTGAGTTAGTATATTACCCCAAAACAACTGCATCTATAGAAATATATGAAATCAGGTTTATTTTTAAAAAATAAAAAATAAAACCACTTTTTTTGTCAATCTATGACGCAGCTAGCCAACCCGTGGGACTATCAGTCAAGTACATATAAAATCAATCCCTCCAGGGGACTAATGGGTCCGGTAGCCAACTATAAACATTCAGTTTTAAAGTTATTTACTTGATTTAATTTGCGGACACACTAACCGTTCACGGAATACCAGAACATAAGGAGCGGACCTTAACCTTTTGGTATGATTCATCTACACAATCATCTGGTCATAATCTCCTTATTACATCAACCAGTTATATTATCCCCCTAGCGCACGGGAGGCTCAAGAAACTAGTGTCGACCTTTAAAATATACTTTTCACAAATATTTATTTTCCTTAATTCATTAGATAACAAACAAATCATGCTTGTAACATAAAACATAACAGTTTGTTAAACAACCAAGTCATGTTTCAACATATAAAACATTACTTTATACTGTGTAATACATTAACAAAACTCACCTTATTACTCAACTTCTGCGTTCTTTTTCGTGTCTTTCGTTTCTAACTCTATGTTTCTCTTTTCTCTAAACTCTGTCTGCGAACTTACTTTTTTTCACTTCCTTGATTTTACTTTCTTTCTTTCTTTTCTGTTCTTTCTTTCTTTAGCCTAGTATAACTTATATATATTTAATATCACGCCATGCCGACGACTGCCACTAGAGAATGGCAACGTATCAATGACAGACCAATTTCAATTGAATGTAAATACCACTTTAGTCCCTTCACCTTTTAAATATATATGATCTCATCTAAACTTAAAGTATCATCTTAACTTTATTCAAGAAAAGTTAGAATCTTTAATTTAATCTCAAAACATATAAATAGCTTCACATTTTAATTCAAATGTATCAGCAGTGTCTCTCATGTACGCACCCGTGTGTCCATATGTGTCGCATTATTGTATTTTTTTGGCACCTAAATTATACTTTTATTGCCCCCAAGAAAATTAATCCAGTTTTTACTTTAAATTTAATTACTTTTTGTTTTGTGGTTCAGGAGATGATATTCCTTCCCACTTAAGAAGTTAGTCATCCAAACTCGTCTACGTCCCTATCTATACCGTTATTCATATCTATGCATGGCTCGAACTCAATCTATATAATTGTCTAATACTATACTACTTATCGACGTCCGTCAGTCGAGTATGATAACAAGGCATAATTTACTTGTATCGTGCGTCCAATAAGTGCGGATACTTCTGCCGCATATCACTCTCCTTCTCCCAAGGGTGCTTCTGACTGTCGTCTGATTCTCCCACTTAGACTTTGACCAACGGAAAACCTTATTCCTCAATTGTTTCATCCTAGAATTCATGATTCTCATTTGTTGCTCCTCATATGATAAATGTCCTTCTAATTCAATGGGTGGTTGGTCTAACACTTGGGTTGGATCTGCAATGTACTTTTTGAGCACTAAAACATGGAACACATCATGCACATTTGCAAAATCTAGAGTCAAGGCTAACCGATATGCTACCGGTCCTATCTTCTCCAAAATTTTAAATGGCCCCACATACTGTGGGATCAACTTTCCTTTTTCCCAAATCTCATAATTTCCTTTCATTGGTGGACTTTCAAGTTACCCAATACAGTTCCTGAAAATCTACCTCTCGTCTATTTACAATCAGCATAACTTTTTTGCCGATCTCATGCCACTTTCAGTCGATCCTGCATCAACTTGATTTTCTCTATGTTTTCGATTTGGGACACGAGGTCCCAGAGATCGATCGAAGGATTGAGCGTTAAATCTTCCCAAAGTCTTTCTCTGGGAGTCAACTCGAGCTTATAGTATCCACAACTAACTCTTCTGAATATTCTTCAATCTCGTTATAAGTCTCTCAATAACACTTGCTGTAATTACAAAATGACTCGTTCTTGCCCTTTCTAAGTGTCAAAAGGGAGTTGACGGCCTTTGGAGCCTTTGTGTTTGTGAGGAATCGAGCTATGAATGATTTAGTGAGTTGGTGAAAGTACCAACGATCCTACGGGAGCTTGGTCAAACCATTTCAACTTAAGATAACCTATGCTCGATAAAAACACCCAGCACATCAGGAAATCCAAGTGATTATAGATGACCATCATTTGTTTAACGTGACTAACGTGGGATCTTGGGTCTAACTTCCCATTATACGGTGTGAAACTCGAAAGTATGGTCCATTCCCTCGATATCTTGGGAGAATGGCATTTGATACCTCATGACTGGTTTTCTTGTCTCAGGCTTGGGCGTGTGAGCTACTGATCCTACCAAATGATGACTTTGTCTAATGACGCCGCCATTCAGTTGTTGAGCTTAGCACACAGATCACTTTCTCGATCTCGCTTAGCATTGAGTGTCTCACGGAGATCCATGCTTGAGTAAGCCTGTCTTGGTGACGTCCTCCGCTTGCTCGATGCCACGGATTTACTATCACTTTGGCTATCCATGTTGACATGGGATCTACGTTGCCTCCTATTCGGACCTTCCTGAGGCGAAAGGTTTGATATTTTTGATATGTCCTCAAATGGTCCTCCTTTTGCCGCTGGGCTAGCTTCATCAGTCTGTTGTCAACACAGGATTTGTGTTTTTTTTTTTTTTTTTTTTTTTATGCATTTTGGCCAACTGGTTTTGAGGTGCTGATGTTTAGTCCCGAGTCTACATTCCTCAAAGGGGGGGCAACCGATCTAGTTTCTACCTAGAGGTGACCTTGGTTGTCCTTTAGGCATCAACCAAAAGTTTAGCCCCTCTGTCTCTAGGAGTTCTTGATTGCCAGAACAATTATTGCTTTGTGATGCCATCAGAGTTGTCTTTGCGGATGTCTAGAATCGATTTCCTACAGACGGCGCTAATTATGGGGTGTGAGTTTAGAAAATAAAATTAAAAAAATCGAGAATAGACACCTATGGTAGTCCTACGGTGGTACATGTGGCTGCAGTTATATACCAGTAGCAAGAGCTTAGCTGTGACATAAAAACAGTAACATCGATTGCCGGAGCTGTTTTTAAAAAATGGCTCTCCGATGGTCAAGTTAAATAACTGAAAAATATATACAGAAAGAGAGAAAGAATATGCCATTCTTAGCTGAAGTGGTGTACCTTTTAAAAAATAAAGGCTAACCTTATATAGCACAACTTGACATGTGCGTTGACCACTAGCTGTCGTGTCACTAGACAAACTACAGCTTGGTGAATGCTCGAACGCGCCGACTATTTTATCAGTGAGTAGACGACTGATACAGCCATGTTCCTAGGGCCTGACTGATAGCTTGTCATCATGTTATTAATATCTCAATTTTGGCATGGGAGCTGTCAAAAGAAACTTCGTTGTGCAAGTTACCTTTTGTCACCTTACATGTCTTGGGATTGCCGCCGACCATTGTTCCGTGGCCAAACTTTGGCGCAGTTAACCTATCGAGCTTACTAAATAACGACAACTCGAACAATGCCAGTGT
>CM018901.1:15274903-15279903 GCA_009663005.1 Actinidia chinensis
AATTAAAAAGTCTCAATCTGCAACCAAAACAAGGTCAGGGCATCATACCTACTTTTGTTACACGCTTCAATCAAGGCTGTGTGCCATTTTTGATTTTCAAGATGAGTGTCCAATGATAAAGGATTATCACCACTAGATTGCAAGATATGTCCAAAAAATAATTAGTGAACTTGGCTTGCACAAGGTTGATGGTTTTAGGACAACTATTTCAAATCGGGAAAGGTTACTGCCCAATTGTAACATACGAGCCCTCACATATATGGTAGGGACAAGAGTAAACGAGCGATAATCAACTACTTCGAATGGGAGAGGAATCAAACTTGGCATAATTCCAATTACAGGGTGAGTATGGGGGGATGCAAGACTCATCTCACTTGCTTCAAGGTGTATATTAATGTATGAGTCACAGTAGTGAAGAAGCATTTTGATTTGAAAGCGTGGATATGTGTGTTCTGATAACTGGGGATTATATGAGGTGTTAACAAAAGAAATTGTGGGTATGGTCCATGCCTGATTATAGTGGATAAGAACCTTGGATCAAGTTCAAGTTCAATCTAAAGAACGCTTTGGCTGGGAAAATAGTTTTTAATTGTTTGGTATGATGTTTGGGATGTAAAATACAAGAATGGAAACCATTTTGAAGAGCCCTTCAGTGATGGGAGCCCTAGGATGTAAAGTGATTGTTACAAAACACGGGATAAAGAATGATTTGCATGATGATGGGAACGGTCAATATCAGGCATTGGAATGTCTATTACATGAGAATGTGGGGGATCAATATTTGCACAACTGCATTTCGGAAATAGGTACGAACACAAATCCAAAAATTTGGAATCATTGGCCAAGAATTGTGAAGGAAAATGAGGAGGGTTTGCCTTTGGCTGCTAGGGCCCTGGTGCCTTTTGTTAAAGTGTGAGTCCAGAGAAATTGAGGGCAAAATGTACTGAATAGCAAAATATGGAGAATTAGAGGGATAGCGTGACATCCTTAGTCTTGAGGTTAGAGTACACCATCATCTCCCCTCCGCTTAGCGAAGCCACTGCTTTGCAGTATTGTGCAATAACTGCGTAATTTAGGACTGAATGAAGAGGTGGTTTTAACACATGGACGACGGACGCCATGAATGTATGCGACAGTACGAGGAGAGTACAAGAGAGACTTGACGACGGCGAGGGCCACATGGCTCGACGAGGTAGATGAGCAGACACGCGAGAAGGTGACGGATAGAGGGGGACGTTGCAGTACACAGTGTGAGAGACATGTTGAGTCTAGGAGGTGATACTTATCGTGAGTTGTTGTCGCGCAGATACGGCCTAGGTGCACACCGCCACGAGCAACACCCCTTTTTATTTTATTTTGTTGATAGACATAGTAAGACGGAAGGCTCAAAATTTGTGATGCCATTGATCTGATCAATTGATTTGCTCGTAATTTTTTGCAAGGGAAAAACTTTGTTTTAGATTGGAGGATAACAAGGAGCAATATAAAAATCTGAAGAGAGAAAGCTCGTACACTCATCTTATAAACAGAGGCTTTGTGGATGGGATCAAAAAGTTTGAGAACTTCGTACAAAGCCGCCGAACATTTTGCGAACATTCTTACCATTGTCGTTAACAGGCATTATGTGAGAAACTTTGACAAGCTAATGTTCCCCTCGAGCTGTTGCCAAAATTGAATGCTTGAGGGTGGCTCAGTTTTAGTAGATATTGTCTCCATGAACTTCAACCAATTAATTGGGAATGAAACATCTTGCGCTATCTTAAACCTTCCACACTATAGTTGGAAAGATTACCTGAATCACTAGGGAATCTCTACAATCTTGCATAACTGTTTGTTGCTAAAAGGATGTGTAAGGCTGAAGTAAGTTTCCTACAGCATTGAAAAACTAATTAGCCTACGTCATTCGATATTACTCCATGCATATTCCTTGGAATGAAATGCCACTGGGAATAGATAAGTTGGAAAAGTCTACAAATAACTATCCTAATTTCATTTTATTACTAAAGGCAATGGATTTCGGTAAGATAAGGAGAATATGGGAATTTGACTAATTTAGGCGGGAGGGGAAAGCTTGAGATAAACGGGACTACAGAAGTGGTCGATCTCGGATGCATTGGAAGGTGAATTTAAAATGGCAAGGAAAGCTAGAGTGTTGTCAATGGTAGGGGGTGAGGATCAGAAGACTTACGTAATGAAGGAGTTGAAAACAGACGGCTTAAGTGTTACGACCTCACACTAACTTGAAGGAAGCTGCACATCCGTCTACCCATTGGGTCCAAAATTTCCTACTTGGATAGGAGATAAAACCACTTATCTTCTAGAGAACATATTTATGGTGTGCAAAGTTCAGGTTGATTGTAAAGTAATTGCAGTTCCTTACCGGTCCGCTTGAGACAACGTCAGGTTGCTTGTCACATCTTAAAAATCGTTTTCCTGGATAGGATATAAAGTAATTGGAATAAGCAATGGGCAGTGAGGTTCTACGGGCGGCATAGTTTGTAGTAGCAAGCCATTACCAGTACTCAAGATTACTATGGGTTTACGGATATGCCAGGCTGGAGAAGTGGTACCCCTACATAGGTGAACACAAAAGTCGAAGCTTTTCACTTGTCGTATTTTTTTTTGTTTTTTGACTAGCTATCACAAACATTGTCCAAAACTTTTGTGGGAACATTGCCAACGAGTTATTCACCCTGGTTTATGAGATTTGGTGATTGAGAACTGTCCTAAGTTGCTGCTTAAAGTTTCGAACCTTATCCTTCAATCACTCACCACAAATCCATTGACGGCTATTCCATGTCAATGCCTTCACCATTGTGCTCCTTGAGATGAGGAACAAGCTTTTGAACAGTTTAGCTCGCTGGGGAGGTCTTTGGATATTCGTGATGTTTTCAATTCCTGACAACCTTGTGTGATCAAGCATTTAGTGATGTCCAATGAGAGTTGCAAAATGTTGGCCATCTAACCATATAGTTCTACTGACATCATGAACTTTCAAAATATTTCAAAATCTCAGGTTCTTGCCATAAGATTGGTTTTTTAAAAAGCTAAGGGGAGCGAAAGTTGAAGATTAACTACTGTAATGAACTTACGACACTGTGGCAGAATGTGGGGGGTGACGCTGGAGCACTGTCTCCCAGCCCTCCGAAGTTCCTCCAGATATGGGTTTGCCCCCAACTTGTTCCTGTTGTTTTTGAAGAAGAAGAAGGAGAAGATAAGGGCAGCAACAAACAAATTGAAGGCTATCTTCATGATGAAGATGGTCTCTGAAATTATCATATTGTGAGAAACTAGAGAAGCGTCTGCCACGATGGCTGATACCCTCCGCATTCCTGGATGAAATGAAAATCACATTTTGTTCAAGTCTGTCTCTGTCCAGCAGAAAGGTTTGCCATCTACGCTCAGAAATTGAGATTTGGAGATGCAGTGCTTTGGAGTCCCTTACCGAGTGGGATGACGCCCCTAATTATATCGTGAAGTCTCTGAACGTGAAGAATGTCCAGCACTCAAATACATAATATCACCAAGCGGTGGGCCTTCCGCCTTCGCTAAAGGAAAATTGACATTTGAGTTGTGAAAATGCTGGAGTCACGGTAGACGAGAGGAGGGGATGAAACTCAATGTCCCGTCTCTTGGAATATTTTAAAACAGATTGCAGAAAGAAAATCAAGATTCTTACCCGATGCTTTGAAAATACTCAAGAAATCTCAAGGGATTGGTGATAAAATTTGAATTCTCTGAGACATCCCGGAAGGTGTTTTATCTTCAAACCAATTGAGACGAAATCAGTATCTCATGCCTATGAACAACTAGATGCCTTTGCCTCATCGTTTGCGAAACAACATCAACTTTTCACTTCTCCTTGAAGTTTCTGGATGGTTTACGTCAATTAGGCCCGCCATCTCCCCCCCCCTCTCCACACTCTCCTCTCTCACACCCCCTTCCTCCTCCTCCTTCCCCCCCACCCCCCTCACCCTATACTTTCTCGATCACCACTCCAGCATCCTCACAGAAAAGATTCAGGCATTCGAAAAATCTCCTCTCTTACAGAATCAAAATTATATTCCAATCATGATGTGAAAAAGATGTGGATGCGTTTCAGGTCTTTCCTATAGAAGGGAGTCTCCTTCCACCTCCTCTAATAGAACTGACTTTTGAGGGATTACCATATCTGGCAGACGCTATGTTCCATGGAGTTTCAAAAAAACTCACCTCTCTTCAATGTGTTATACATCTCGAATTGCTCTAGAGCTAGATCCGTTCCAAAGGCAGGGTTTGGCCTTCCCCGACTCTTCACATCTGACAATCAGAATTGTGCTGAATTACATCCACCCAGAACAAGGATGCCCAACATGTGAGTCGGACGATTTCTAACTGCCCCAAGTTTGGGTCCTTTCCAGAGCAAGGGCTGCCCCAATCGCTTTGGGAACTGTGCGTTCAAGACTGTCCGATATTAAAACGTCGGTGTGAAAAGGGCAAAGGCAAGTATTGGCCCCTCATACGGGACATTCCTAGAGTCATGATATACTGATCCATCTTTTTTGACACATAGGAGAGGATGAATGAATTCTATACCTAACTTCCCCCTTCCAACTCCCTCCCAGGTACATAATCTTCTCATTTTTTGTTCATTCCATTTCCTTATCCTATCTATCTTTGTAGAATATTAGTATGAAATTTAATTTTTTTTCTCTTTTTATTTACCTGGAAGCATTTATCAATGATCACTTGCATTACGATAAGAGTAAATTGCTCTTTCACCCTTAAAATCTTATCCATTTTACTTTGACCTTTAAAGTTTAAGGATTCTAAATTTAGTTTTTAAATTTTTATATTTTTGTAAATTTTAGTCGAGTAAATAACCCAAATTCAATTTTTAACCAAAATGTGCACATGGTATTGAAACTTGTCCTATTTGACAACTTAAGTATTTTAATTTTTTTTTGTTTTGGCCCTATTAGTATTACATTTTTTTTCAGGTTTATTCTTTAGTACTATGT
>CM018901.1:15559903-15564903 GCA_009663005.1 Actinidia chinensis
AAGTGAATTTAAATTATATATTTTGAATTTTAAGACTTTTTTTTTAAAAAAATTTGAGACCGTAATAGTGCTGCAATTTAATAGAAGATTTTAAATACTATTTCCATATAATATTCTTTATGTCCTTTCATTTCATAACAATGATGCTCCATTCTCGTAAGGTTCTGATTGAGTTTCGGTTCACTAGAAACTAAACAGATTAGGAGCCGCTGGGACATTGGTATGGTACCGACTAAAGATACATTGGTGCTTAAATTAGTAAATGTAGAGAAGAAGATAGCAGGGATTTAGACTTTTTTGAGAATGGATTATTGTACCCGGTTGTTAATCCTTTCCTTTTATAGTTATATATGCATGAATTGGATTTTAGCTAAGCGCAACGGGTATTGAGGTGGGTGTTGTGGTTAAACCGTTTAAGGGCACTTACATCGATCGTGCTGTAAAGAATAGTGATTCAAACCGTTTAATTCATAAGGTTTGCCAAGTAAGTAATTCTTGTAAACCGAGGTGAGCCAATAACTTCTCTTGTTTGGGAATTTTTTAGAAAATTTTGTAGTATATATACTAATGTTAGGGTACAACGTACACAATGTACAGACTTGTTGGAGAGATCATGTGGTCTGCTATATCAGTGCACCTCCAAGGTTGACCTCAAGACAGTCTTTGGGGACAATTTTCATATTTTTTTACCCAATTAAGGACAATTAACTAAGTACTAACTCACTATTTTTATATTCACTATAATAAACATCTAGAGAGAGAGAGAGAGAGAGAAGGGATGGTCTACTTTTTAAATAAAGGATAAATTACACTGATTTCCTCTGAAGTTCCAGGTTAATACACAAAGTACTCTTAACGTTTGAGAAATTACAATGACCTCATCTGATGTTTGAAACTTGTAATAGATTCTCTCATTTTACACTGACCACCTGAGGTTCCTGGTTAATACACAAGTATCCCGGATGTCAAATCAACATCCTTTGTTAAAAAAATAAAAAAAAATAACTTTGTCAGGGGTGCTTTGTGTATTAACTCATAACTTTAAGGGTGTTCAATGTAAAATAAGAAGAGTCTGTTACACGTTTCAAATCTCAGGGGAGGACATTATAATTTCTCAAACGTCAATGGTACTTTGTGTATTAACTCAAAACTTCAGGGGAGGTCAGTGTAATTTACCCTTAAATAAATGGCAAGCAATCCTATTGCCTTCTGGGTCTGTGGTAAGAGTTATTGGATAAGGAGAATAATTAGTATTATTTTCCTCTTGATACATTCTCAATTGAGTACTGCTATTTAAGGTAAAATTCAAGCTCAAAGTGACTACGCGTTCAACTTTAATTGACTACCACTCAACCCACTAAATGTTAACCGATCATCGATTCAACGCATATAGTCACTTTGGGCTTAGTTTTTCACTATAAATATTATTTTCCTTCTCAATTTGCTTCAACCCAAACTTTGGGATTCTAGCTAAAAAGAATCTAGACACTAGTATTCTCCAAGTCCTAGTTTGAATCTCGACAAGCGTAAATTATTTGAGCGTTAGCACAAAAATCAGTAAGATAAACCTTTGAGAGTGTGCGAATGATATCTAATATGCATGTAGATTGTGTGTTTGAATTTTTATTAATGTGCGAATTCGTAAGTTATCGTTATATAGAGTGATCGACTAAGTAACACTCACAAAAGTATTTAGATTGTTTTTTTTAAATAAAAAAATCTAGTGTAAGATAAGATAAGCCTATTGTAAATACTATTTAATTTGCTTGTACCATATGTATATGTTACGTATTTTGTGATAAAAATTATGAAATATCGTTGTTATAGTTATAAAATTTTAAAGAACCAATTATGCTTGGCTATTACACTAACGCTACTTTTTCTAACTAACCACAATAATTCATCATCAAAGACTTTCTAACTAGTCACAATAATTTTTATAAAACACTTTTATAACTAACCACAATAGTTTGTAACTAACATCACACAATTTCATAAGAACCACAACAATTTGTAACTATCTACAAAAATTCAAAACTAACACAAAATAATTTCGTAACTAGTCACAGTAGTTCATAATTATCTACAATAATTTGTAACTATCACTTCACAATTACGTAACAAGCCATACTAATTTATAACTATTACTCCGTAACTATCACAACACACTTTCATAACTAGCCACTACAATTCGTAATTATCCACAATAATTCCTAACTAACACTTTTGTAACAAACTATAATAATTTATAACTACCACTGCACATTTAGTAAGTAGTCTAACACCACACAATTTTGTAACTAGTCACAATAACTTTTAACTAACAGCACACAATTTTGAAACTGGCAACTATAATTCGTAACTAACACCAAACACTTGAGTAACAAGCCACACCGATTCGTAACTATCTACATGAATTGTTAATTAACACCATACAATAATTAATAACTCTCATCACACACTTTCGTAACTAGTGAGATTTTATAGTTTTGGTTGGATTTCACAATGCTGGGATTCAAATTGCACAATTTGAATTTGAAAAACTTTTTTGGGTTGCAATTGTATGAATGGGAACATTATTCAGTGATGATGGAGTATGATTCTTCACTTCTCCAGTCAAGATCTTTCCGTTTTCTTTTAATTAGGGATTTGCCATGTTTTGGGTTTATATACTCTGTTTTCGGTGTTCAATTTGTTCACAATGGTCAGTCTGTTCACAGTAGGCAACATGCTAAAACCAGTTTCATTAGGATTAATGTCTAATATGGATATAATACGCAAGAGAGCGAAGGGAGATATGTGCTTCACAGTTCGAGCGATGTTACTTCGGCGACGTTGTTCTGGCGTGGTAAGCTATTCCCGACCTAATTTTTTTGTCCTTTTTAGAATATTTAATTTTTTAAAAGGAAAGAATACGGATTTTAAAAACGTTAACTTAAAAAAAATTAAACTTCAATAATTTAAAATAATCTAAAAATAAAAAGTTAACATGTCACATCAAATTCAAAAATGAATGGGTAAATTATCAACTTTACAAAATGAAAATTTTTGAATATTAAAAAAAATAAAATAAAAATATTTTGAGACGTGATAGATGGAGTTTTAACCTCAACCAATATCCGTTCAATTCTGTTATGAGTAGCAAGTTCTAAAAGTTTATTTGACTTTGTTGATTTTTTTTAACAACTTGATTAAAATTTATACAGTTTTTTATTTCTCTTGACGATAGTAATTTCAGAATGTAAAAATTCTCATTAAATTTAAATTTTTTTTTGTCTTTAGTGATTTTGTTTTTCAAATTTCAAAAAAGTTTTTTACATTTTCGGTTTTTTTTTTTGTGAAGAGGAACATAAAAAGTAAGAATTTTGATCATAACGGTTAAAAAAAAGTCATCAAATAAGAAATAATTAACCAAAACAGTTAGATTAGCTTACAAAAGCTAGCCCAAAATGAACATAATAATTGTTTTTAAATTTTATTAAAATTAATAGTCAGTAATTAAGCAAAGTTAGTTGGGGAAAGATGGAGAATATTTTGGTAAGAAAATTCTTCAATCAAAGAGAAAAACAAGAGGTAATAAAATAGGATTAGCATGGGTAAAATTGTAAAGTTACACTTGTCGTGTAACAGGGGAGGTAAATGTAATTTAAAAAACTTTAGGAGAGATTTTTGTAATTATCAAATACCTCAATGGAAATCACTATAATTTACCCTATATTGTTATATATTTTTGTGGCATTAGTTATGAATTATTTTGACTAGGTACTAAAATGTGTAGCGTTATGTATGAATTATTGTGGCTAGTTGCGAAAATGTGTGGTGTTAAATACAAATTTTTATAGTTAATTACAAAAATGTGATATTAGTTATAACTTATTATGTCTAATTAAAAAGATTTATAGTATTAATTTAAGGTTAATTATCAAATATTATGGTTTATTATGAAAGTGTACCATAAAATGCATAATTTATATATATGATACATATAAATTGAATATTATGTACAATAACTTTCTCCTAAGACTGAAGAGTCGCGGCAACACTAGAACGTGAACTTAGCAAGCCGCCAATCATCTTAATTTCAATACTAATTAAGTTTAACACAACCTTTATCTGATCACCATTTAAGTATAGAACTTGGCTTATCTGAAATTCAAGTAAATGGATTGTATTGTGCCGTTCAAGTTTTTAGGTTTTGTTTTGAGATCGTTTTGATGATCTAAATCGTTATATTGTGATTCCGTCATAAAGAACAATTTTATAAAAAATTAAATTGATCAGACATTATTCAGTAACTATTCAGTTTTGTTTTATAATTTAATAAATTATTGTTCCACACAGTATTATATTCATTTATATTTATATAGATTATTATTAATTGATCATTAATCTGTATTTGATAAACTTAATATTTTACAGTAGTTTTCAATGAGATGTACAATATAAACGATTTGAATCATCAAAATAGATTCAAAATAGAACTCGAAATGCTTGAATTGCACCATTATAATCTAGAAACAAACTTCAAAGAAGTATGTCCATTTAATTTAAGCATCTCAACCAACAATCCTCTTAATCTCACCACTATTTACATTCATTTTTTCAAGTAAAAATGATTGTTTCATCTTTCTTGAACTTTTCTTCGTATTAAATAAAATTATTTTTACAAGAGAAATTAGAAAAATCTAAAATTTTAATTACACGGTAAAAAAATTTTACTAAAAACAAAAAAACTCAATAAGTAAAACAATTAAAAAATCTACGCCAAACGGGGCCTTGAATTGGTGCGGGAAAACGAGGTTGACTTCTGGCCTAAAGTCAAAAATTCAATAGCAGCCTGATCAAAAATCAAATGTATGCCTTTTACGTGAAGCTCAATAATATAGCAGCTAGGGGATCAAACTTCAAATATAGGTTAAGCACCTAAAAGTTAGGGAATAAAATGTTTACTTTTTGATTGTACCATTTATTTATTTATCATTTGACGTGGCATATTCACA
>CM018901.1:15709501-15712001 GCA_009663005.1 Actinidia chinensis
GGCTCCTTAGCTTTGCTGCCCTTGAGAGCCATCTTAGGCGTATAATTGGACATAAAAAGCGGAGGGACAATCTAAAAATAAAGAAATAATATAATGGAAAGCCTTCTTAGAATTGATAACTCGCATTACGAAGCTGACAACAATAATTGTCAAAATGCTGGGCGGACAAACAACCTTCCAGAAGCAGGTTCGTTGAGGGAACAAATCCGTCTCTGTATCTAAAGCTCTGCAGACCCTTCATATGTTCCAAAAGCCATGTTAAACTCAGATGATCAATAAACATTAGACATATATAACATGTACAAAGAAGACAACACTTACCATCAGATGCCCCATCTGAATTTTGCTCATTTGGGATGCAAGGAGAACGGCGTTTTTTTCCATCATAGTCCTGGATATTAAAAAAAAATTAAACTAAGGTTTGCATAGCACAACACTGATAACAAATAAAATTCATGCATATGAAAGAAGAACAATGATAAATACCTTTCTGGAAGTAGTCAAGATGAGTTTGTCTCATTCTCTTCTGCCACCCAACCTGAACCACCCGAAGATGTGATCTGCTTTTTGTTGATACTTAAAACTGACACGAGAAGCAACATTAGAAAAAATCAAAGAACCGCTCGAGGATGCCTGGCCTCATCCCTTTGAAGGCTGCCTTGGCATCTTATGCTGCCAACAGAACCACATTTGGAGGTCAAGAAGTTGAATGGTGTATTGAATTGGCAGCAGAGCCAGAAATACCTTCGTGACCACATCAGCCGCCTCTTTTGTGGTTCATCTTCCTTTCCGATTGTGGCATGCCATTGTTTTTGTTTCGGCAAAGATTGGGTGTAATACCTATTAGAACCTAAAACCGAAAACAAAATATCTAAAACATGAAAGATCGGGATTGTAAGAATGCCTTACTTTGCAGCTCTTTCCCCCATGCAGCTTCTTATATGTTCCTTTCCACTACATTAAAGTTTCTTCAGCAAAAGCATCAATGTCCAACTCAATATTTATTCTCTTACGAAGTTGAAACAAGTTTGTTAAGCAAAAAATTGCAAAACTGCTTGAGAAAATCTTTCCCCTTGATACTTCCAACCTTTAAAACCAAAAAAAAACCACTTTGTTATCCTTAACTTTTGCATGTACTCAGCTGACGTACGCTCTGCCCCCCATTTGTGAGCCCCCAATTCCAAAATTTCTGTGTTTCCCTGGCTGACGTCAGGTTTTTGGAAAAACAAACAACCCGCCAGATTTATGCTCTACCCCATTTGGTGCCAGTTAGTTACGTGTTATTCTTTGCACTCCCTCTTGGATTACACCTTGGATCACAATTGTTGCACAGTTCCATTTTGCTTCCAAACTCCTCCAATAGTATCGAATAGATCATCCAGTTCCTTAGCCATGTTATGGCCGTTGTATGACGTGGATCCTCAAACCTTTCCTTGGAAAAAGTCCGACTGACATCCGCCTGCGACTCTTTCGCGCGGAGTACGGATAGTTCGCCAACTTGGTGTGTATGGTTCCACATCCATTAGGTTCAGGAGATTATAGAGAAGTAGAGTAATCAGGAAGGTGCAACTCTTCGTGATCCCCTGGCTGATTGAAAACCACTACCAGCGGGAGAGTCATCCAATTCTACTCAAAACCTTATAACACTGTTGGTGCAACCAATCCATTTTCGTTTTCTCCTTTCGGCTTCTTCCACTTGCTTCTAGCCGTGCTTCTTAGTGCCCATTGCCGAGGATTTCACTTTCAGTTATCAGCAGAATACCATTTTCTTTCGCTAGTTAGAAGATGGAATCATGATTTTGGGATTGTTAGTCTCAGACTTCTTGTTTTTGATTCATAGGAACATCAGACCCCCGTTTGTTATTCAGGGATCTCATTATTTCTGTACATTCCGCTTGATCCATCCTCGGGACTCTTAGTACCCATTGCCAGAGGATTTCACTTTTAAGTTATCAGCAAGCATACAATTTCTTTTGCCAGAAGATGGAATACGCTTGAATTTGGGGATGTGTTTGCCAGACCTTCGTGTTTTTGCTTTTCTAGAACATCAAGACCCCGTTTGTATTTCATGCTCTCCGGCTTGAGAAATACTCTTGCCCAGGCTCGGGATTGGGCTTCAATGCATGTGGAGGCAAATCTTCGACCTTCCGGGTTCTTCTTCACAATTATTTTCGTATAATCATCTTGCTCGGACCGAAACCAGCAGAAATCTTTACAGAAACAAGTTTCAATGGCAACAATCACTAAAAAAATGGCAAAGAACAAACTTAACCTCCCTTACCCCTAACAAACAACAAGGGAGCGGCTACACATTGTGTGTGTGTGTGTGTATATAGGGTCTATATACAATATACATAGATATGTCTATATACATATACTATTTTATGATCCATAACCAACATATTTCTATAAAATTGGGACAAAAAAGTAAAAACATAAAATATATATGCATATACGCCCCCAATTTCTTGCATATGCTCACTAACAAAATAAATAAGCG
>CM018901.1:15719501-15722001 GCA_009663005.1 Actinidia chinensis
GGCTGAGAATCCAGTTTTTCATGCAAGAACTAAACACGTAGAGGGCATTATCATTTTATCAGGGAGACAAAGTTCGCCCAGAGAATCGGTTGAACATGTTAACACCAAAAGACCAAGTGCCACATCTTGTTACAACAGGTTTTGAGTGGCAAACAAAATTCGAAAGTTTCTGTAATCAGCTCGCGGATGGGGCTGAAAAGAACGAAGTTGGTGTTGAGGGGGAGAAGTTGCGGAATGAGTGCGATAAGGGTCCGGCTCGTGGGCGCACGTAAGGCCCGATCCATTAGAAAGAGAAATCGCATAGTCGCATCCACAATCGTCTTGGCCCCAATTATACACCGTTGGAACTCATACCCACTTAAAAAGTTTTAAAAAGGTAACCCTTGTAAGTGGTGAGTCCATCCAATTGTATATTAAGAGCCAACTCTTATTTTAAATCGATGTGGGACTTATTCTTCACACAAGTCCTCAACAATCTCCCCCTCTTGTGTGAACGGTATATTGGCCTTACTCCCCCTTGAATTTTTGATTTATTTTGATCATCCAAGCTCCCCCTTAATCATTGATCTATTATGTTCCAAAACCAAACCCGGGCTTCTTCACCGCGCTCACTTCATCGAGAGTCATCCATCATTACTCCATCAAGAGCCATTTTGCCGCACGCTACACATGCTGTGAGCACCTTGCTCCATCGAGAGTTACCTTGGATTTTTTTCGCTCCATCGAGAGTCTCTTGCAAGCCCATAATATCGGGGTGTTGCCGCCCATAGATCGCTAACCATCGGCATATACCACTTGTTGGGAGAGAGTTCGCTTCAATGGTCCGCCACGTGGGCCACGTAAGGCGCCGAGCCAGTTGGAGCGAAATCGCATTAGGTCCGCATCCACATCATCTGGCCTAATATTACACTGTTGTGATTTGAAACTCATACCCACTTAGAAGGCTAGCCTTTATAGTGATGAGTTCATCAAGGTATATTAAAGCCAACTCTTTTTTACGTATCAAATGTGGGACTCTCCCTACACACATGTTCTCAAACAAATTCTTACACAAATGTAATTACCAATGAATTTAGTTGAAAAAGGATAACTAAGGTGACGAACCCGAACCCTCCCGGACCGTTAATTAATTACCTAAAATTCGCAGTATTTTTTCTCAAATACAATAGAGCACGATTTTCTCACATATTTAATAGTCTCCAAAGGTTTATTTTACAATGTCTCCAAATAGAAATTAATACAAAAGGATCATCAAAATCTTCAAGTCTTTCAACCCGACCCATCTCGTACTACTCCCGAACTCCCACGTCATCCTGAAAAATCATTTTAAACAGGGCAGTATGCAATACGACGGGAATATACTCAAGAATCAATGATGGCTCAACAACAAATGTGTCAACAGAGAGAGGAGCACAACGAATCAATATTTCATAAAGACACATACCAGTCTCCGGATACATTACTAGTGATCAGCATCATCCATTCTCCTAGATCTCGGCTTATTTAATTTGGTGTTTGTAATGATGGTCGTTACGGTATCGGCAAGACAGGATTTTTCAAATTTCGAGGACGAAATTCCTTTACGAGGATGTTTTGGTTATAATTGAAAGATTAGTAACTTTTGGGTTAAATTAAAAAGAACATTTACGTAATATAGTACCTTAAAAAGTTGGAGGGCTGAAGGGAATTGGTGAATGGAAAAGGCAAATAAAACGTAATGAGAGGCAGAAAGAAAAGATAGAAAAGAAAGAGAAAATAGAAAAGAAAGAAAAAGGGAAAAAGAAAGAAAGCGAAAGGAAAAGGAAAAAAAAGGAAGTAATGATGGTTGTTTTATATTAGGTTTTGTTGTTGTGTTTAAGGAGAGAAGATAGAAGGAAGAAACTAGTGGACTATTGGCGAGGATCCACTCAGTACCAGTATCCTGTTCCATTCCATACATTTAGCCATCAAACAATAAACATCATACATATACGACATGCCAACAAAATACCAGGATTTCAACAGATAGCAACATGCTCAGAGGATACAAAATCAGATATTTTAGAACATAACTCCGGAGTTTAGAAGCATAATTGTATACCTCTGCGTACCTCAAATTCACACCATTAGATATGAAGATCTGGCTCCATGTCAGCATACTAAAATTCCACCTGATCGATATCATCCCACGTTGATTTCAATTCTGAGCACGTGATTATAGCTCACCCTACCCATATAATTTTCCTTTATCTCTCATTTCTTTCTTTCTCTCTTTCTCCCTCCTCTCTGCCGTGATATATCATTCTGTCATTCCTCCACTTTGGACTAGTACCAACAGCCAACAACAAGTATTCAATGATAAAATAATTCCCACAAAAGTTAAGAAAATAGGTGTAAGTAATTACTTGCATCCACCGTCGGCGATTAGACAAGTAATTCCGCGGTTCCCAATCAAGATTGGAGGGCCCCGTTATACCCCCTTTGGCCAAAGTTGAATGTTTGACAACATACCGGGCTACAA
>CM018901.1:15734501-15739501 GCA_009663005.1 Actinidia chinensis
TTGGAAAAATTTTAAATGCTTAAGGACCTTGGCAAGGTTCTTTTTTGGAGCTAGGACGTGGGACTAGCAGAATGAGCAAAGGGGAGGGCGATTCATGGCCGAGATCGATGCCAAGAATGTGATTCTTGGTAGGCTGGCTAGGTCGGAAGATTATATGGGAAATAACTCATAGTGGGGAAAACAAGAAAATTGCTAGGGTGTTGTTAAAGTTCAAAGTATATTTGGATAAATAAAAGCATATTTATGAATCATGTTTTCATTATATGATTATGTATCATAGATTGGCTTGAAGCATCAAGTCCATTGTTTTCAAATTTTTCAAGGTAAACTTTACTTTACTATAAAGAATTTCAGGTACGAGGTTTATCCTGTTCGTGAGCATGTGGATGCCGGTACGGTGGTTATTTTTATAAAATGTTAATTCTTGAAAAATGTTAATGTTCAATTTGGCCCGAGGTGGTAAAATTGTGTACTGACCCTAAATTTTATGTTGGGATTTTTTTTTATCGAATCGTTAGAATTATTATTCAATGTCATTTAAATTACAATTTGGGGTTGGTAAATTGAAAAATGAATAAATTTGGGATAGATTAAGGACATTTAAGTTGGAGGGCGTAAAAAAAAAATAATTTTTTTTTTTTTTTAAAAGAAAAGGATGGTTGCAGACACACTCATGGCTCTTTATTAAAATAAAAATTATAATAAAATAAATAAATAAATAAAGAGAGATTGTCGTTGGGAGAAAGAGAAGAATTAGAAAGGAAAGGAAATGAAAATGTGAGAAAGAAATTATATGGGTGATTAGCTATGATATGAAGATAGAGACATGCAATCTTCTAACGTGAGTTGATTCCGATCTAAATAAATTTCAAAGATTGCCATGAAATTATTATCCTTAATTTGTTTTTTATACTTAATAGATCATGGAAAGCATGGTCCATGGAAAGGATTTCATCGTATTCTGATGTAATGACAAGTATATTTGTCAATTGTAGTTGACTTTTCCGCATTTGAGTTTTTCGAATTTGAGTTATTTGCTTACGTGGCAGGGTCTTGGTTTGATCGGGGGGGCGCGCACGTCACCACTTAAGAAATTTCGTTCTCGAAATTACAGAATCGTATCAGATTAGTTAAAAATACTGGATTACTTTGAACGGACTCAGACTTCACGCTCCCAGTAGCTCCTTTATGCATGACGAAGCCACAAATCTTTACTAATGGAATGGTCTTCCCTCTAAGAACTTGATCCCGTGTATCCAAACACACGAAATGGTCGTTCCTCAACGTGAGTTCTCACTGATGTTAGGTCCCCCCAAATTCAAAACGTGCGAAGGATGGGTCATACTTCCGTAAAATGGAAAAACATGAATACATTATGTTACGTTGGGCCAATCTCGGTGGCAAAGCAAGACGGTATTGCCCGGCCCAATACGATCAAGAATCTCAAACGGACCAAATAAATCTGGAGATAGTTTGCCACTTGTCCAAAAGCCATTACTCCCCTCTTTGGTAAATGAACTCTTTAAGAATACGTGATCCCCAACGGCAAACTCCCATTGAAGTCTCACGTCGGGCATAAATCTTCTGACGACTCTGCCGCCGGAGTAAAACGCTTCCTGATCAAAACTACTCTCGGTTGTTTTCCCCAAAATCTGAATAGTACGTACGCTTAGATGCCCATCTAGTCTGAGGATGAAACGCAGTTGCTAAGCATCAATTCTGTCCAGAGCGGATTGCATCCCCTTCCAAAAAGAGCGATTGGGAAAACGCGGATCTCTATCAGAAACGATAGATACAGGAATCCCCATGTAGTCTAACGATCTCACGAAACATAGACAACACCAAGGATCCTCTGCTGAAGCTGACAGACGGATAGAAGAAAATGTGGCGATTTTGTCCAAAACGATCGACCACAAACCCAAATTAGTGTCATGCCCCCGCAATGCCTAGGCCAAACCAGATACAAAGTCCATCGTGATATGTTCCCATTCCACTCTGCAACTGGTTAAATGGTTTTGTAGCCAAAACCCGTGGTCGTTCTAATGTTCGGCTTGCACTGCTGAACATCAAACATCTAGAAACGAAAAAAGCAAAGTTTTTTCATTTCGCACTCCAACCAAAACTGACGACATAAACCATGATACATATTCGTTTCTCCAGGATGAACTACAGTCGCGAATGATGAAACTCACCAAGTACGTGTTTGACTGATAATGGACACAAATAATCTAACTTAGACCTCAAAAACATTGATTCCTCGGGAAAACCCAATCTGTAGGCCTACTATACCTCTAGAAATGCGGTCGCTATAGTCTTTGCCTCCACATTCTTGTGTTGTGCCTCAATGAACCCTACTCATGATTGATGGCTCTGAGATAATGTGAATAACGTTAGTAGACTCACCCGTCTCGCTAGAAGTAAGTCTACTCACCGATATCTGGAAGCATTTTCCACTCACTAATAGAAATATCGCAACCAACACCAAAGTGATAAATTAAAAGATTTCCTACTAAGCGCATCGGCAACAACATTGGCCTTTCCCTGGATGATATTGTAAATCAAAATCGTGTCCTCCATGTATTCCATCCAAGTCGTTGCCTCATGTTCACGTACTTCTGGCGTAAACAGATATTTCAAACTCTTATGGTCTGAAACACTTCAAAATGCTCCACCGTACAAGTAATGTCTCCAAACTCTTCAATTGCAAGAAAACCGCCGCAATAAAAACCCAGCTCTAAGTCGTGAGTCGGATAATTTTGTCGTTGCGTCCTCATTGACGAGAGCCATACGCACAACTTTACCCAACGTATCAGCATGCAACCCAGCCATCAAGTGAAGCATCGCAGTACCCGGGTATATCTCAAAAACTCTCGCTCAGTTATAACAAGAACCGGCTGCGAGCTCAATCTTTCAAAAGTTCTTGGAAAAGAATGCTCGCACGCATCGTTCCAAATAAAATGAATTCCCTTCCTATTAAGTCGGAGTCATCGGTTGCCGCTAAACGTTGAAAGTCCTCTACAAAATCGCCGGTAGTAACACGGGAAACCCAAGAAAATACGAATCTCAAATACGGCTATTTGGTCATCCCAATTCACACGGCCTAATATTCGATGAATCCACAGAGACGCCATTCCCGACAAGATTCAATCGTCGATAATCTACACACATTCCTAAGCGATCCATCTTTATTCTTAGCAAACAAAGCGAAGGCTCCCCATGGTGAGGCTAGGTAGATATTAAAACCCTTATCCAACAATTCTTGAATTTGAACCTTCAATCTTGCCAACTCCGCCGGTGCAAACGCGTCAGGTGGTACTGAATAGGTGCGGTGCCCGGACACAAAGTAAAGATTTTGTCTTCATCATGGGCATAAAGGAAGCTACCGTGGGAGCGTGAGTTCTCTGAAGGTACGTTGCAAAGTATCCAGATATTTTTAACTAATCTGATACGATTCTGTAATTTCGAGGACGAAATTTTTTAAGTGGTGGAGGTCAGGTGCGCCCCGGTCAAACCAAGAAACCCGGACACGTAAGCAAACAAATCAAATTCGAAAAACTCAAATGCGGAAAAGTCAAAGCTAAAAATATGACAAAATACTTGTCATTACATCAGAGTACGATAAATCCTTTCCCATGGACCATGCTTTCTATGATCTATTACGTACAAAATTAAGAATAATATTTCATGGACAATATATTGAAATTTTTATTTAGATCGGACATCATCTCACCGTTAGATTGCATGTTCTATCTTTCATGATTCATAAGCTAAATCACATCATTATAATTTCTCACATTTTTTCATTTCATTCTAATTCTTCTCTTTCGCCACGCACATCTCTCCTTTATTATTTATTTATTTTATTATAATTTTATTTAATACCAAGTAGCAATGATTGTGTCTGGCACATCCTTTTTATAAAAAAAAAAATTCATTTTTTACCCCTCCAACTTAAATGTCCTTTAAATCGTGATCCCAAAAGTTATTCAATTTTCAATTTAACCCCCAAATTGTAATTAATGACTTGAATATAATTCTAACGATTCATAAAAAAAATCCCAAGCATAAAATTTAGTCAGTTTAACATTTTGACCAACATCGGGCACCAATATGAAAATTACAATTTTTCAAGAATAAAACATTTATAAAAATAAACAACCGGATCCACATGCCTCACGAATCAAGATAAACCTCCGGTACCTGAAATTAATTTTATAGTAAAGGTAAGTTACCTTGACAAAAGATCTTAAATTTAACAATGGACTTGATTACTTTGCAAGCCAAATTATGTATATAATCATATAATGAAAACATGATTTAATAAAATATGCTTTAGTTATACAAAATATTACTTTTGGTTTCAATACTTGATTTCTCCAATCAACCAGTCTCAATTTTTAGCTTTTCTCAAAAAGCAAGCAATATTCAATTCTTTAAATGACAATATCAAAAATACACCTTGTCCAAAGTTGTGATTTCTCAAACCGACAAGTTTCTAAAATTCCGGCTTTCTCACAAAGCCAAAATACTTCCAATAATTTAGAGGACAAACCTAGGCTAAATACCTATCGGCTAACTTCTCGGACTTTCAGCGAAGGGTTGACATACCCAAATATCCGGCCTATTCTCAGATTTTCACGAAGGTTTGACTATACCCAAATACTCCGGCCGCATTTCGGTCACTAACCGAAGGTCGATATCCCTCCCGCATGGTTGTTATATTTTGCCATTGGACTTTCATTTCAGGCTTAATCTAACCATCTAATTCTAGTATATCCTAGCCGTGTGCGTCTCAAAACATTTCAAGATCCAACATATATAAAAAATTTACACTTGCTGAACAGCTTTAATGTAAACAACAGAAATATACAAAATATCATAATAATCAAACAACCCAATATAAAATCCCCAACAAATAAAAAACCTTCGTTTACCATTTTCATTATAAATCAAGTTTTTCAGTTTTAAAATTTAATAGTCAAAATAATGTCTCAATAGAC
>CM018901.1:15834501-15837001 GCA_009663005.1 Actinidia chinensis
CTTGCGGCAGCCTTTCTTGTTGCTTCTGCCCTTTTCGGGCGTCCTTATTCGCATCCCTTGATGGCATTAAATTAGAACCATAATTCTATTTTTTTGTATTTGGGTACCGCGCTTTCTCTCCGGTACCCCTTTTTCTCCTCCTCCGACTTTTTTCGGTGTTCGTGGAGGCTTGAATTCTTGCCTATTTTTTTAGGCCCATTTATCCTACTCGTGGAGTTTTTTGTTTTTTGGTTTATATTCTTGCCTACCATCATGTCTGGTTCGATGTCGACAACGTGAAAACCGTCGTCCTCTTCCCCACCACCCTTCGCCCCGCCCCGATTTTTCCCTATCCCAACACACACCCGGTGCCCGTACACCTGTGAACTGTTGACGGAAGAATTTTTGCTGGCTTGGTTTCGCTCTGTTCGTAAACTCTTTCTTGGAGGCAGGGCAATCTGGATGGCTTTAGGCCCTATCACCAAACCTAATGCTACTGATCCTAAGTTTGGTGCAATGGGGATTGACAATTCAACTATCTTAGGATGGCTGTTCAACTCCCATGGAGCCGCGTATTTTACCATGTATTTATGTATATAACATGGTCCCTCTCTTATAGTCCCTCTTTGATTGACCAAGATGTTATGCCGCATGCGCACAATGAGCTCGCATCTTTGAGCTTTACCGAAGATTCACCAGGCTTTCTCCGGCTTCCTTAAGCCTTTCTGTGGCGGATTATTTCACTTATTTACAGTCTCGATGGGAGGAACTGGCCCCAGTATGAGCCCCCGCGGTTCACCACTGAAGGGGGATCGCAGCTCGCCCGTCTTGGACCGTCAAGTCATACCTATCCACGTTTCTTATGGGGTTGAAACAGAATTTGAAGGCTTTTCTTCGCACTCATATGTCAACACCACTCCCATGCCGTCCATCTGCCTTTGAGGCATTTGCTGGCTTGACGGTGATGAGCGCCGCCATCCGCCTTGTTACAGTTATACCATCTTCCACCTGTCACAAGTTCCACCATTCCTTATTAGATTGGCTCTTGCTGCTTCTGGTTTCCCGTTTCTCTGGTGGCCGCTCGTCAGCGGACGGGCTTCATTGTTCGTTTTTGTGGAAGGGTAACTCATGGTCCGTGACAGTGGTTCAAAGCTTCATCCCGAGCTCCTTCGTGAGACTTTCAAGCGGAATAAGGAAAAGAGTAAGGCTTCTCCTCGCACTGCTGCTATTTCTGGACATCCTATGGGTTCCCCTGCTTCTTCCTACTGCCCCTGATCTTCATCACAGCTTCAACTCAGTTTCAGACCAAATGGAGCAACTTCATTGCAATTTCAAACCCATTAGGTTCTCTTATGCAGCATCCCTCGTCTAATCCTAACCTTCTACTGCTACCACCCTTGCCTCAGGTACTCCCTACTGCCCTTCATGTTTAGATCTAGTAACCATCTTGGGTCCCTTGATTCAAGGCAGATGACCATATGACTGGTGAGTTATCTCTCTTACTTCGGGCATCTTTCTCTATTGATCAGTTTGTTCGTATTGCTGATAGGTCCTGCTGTCCACTCCTTTATTTTTCGTATAAGGGCTGAAATATGCCTTTCTTCCCAGCTCACATTGTCTTCTGTTCTGTAGTCCCTGATTTTGCTTATAATCTTCATTTTAAATCGGTTAGGTCGTCTTGCCGTGACTACATTGTGATGTTTATTTCTCATCCCATCTTGTCTATATTGCAGGACTAGAAATTCGAGGAAGATTTTTGGCAGGGGTATGAGTGGAAGGACTGTACTACTTTGGCGATCCCCTAAAGATTCTTTGCCATGCTATAAGTCTTCAGGCATCTGTTCTGCCTAGTTTAAGTCTAGTGCTTTTTCTTTGACGTCTTAAAACTATGGCATGCCCGTTGGGACATGCCAACTTTCAATACTTATGTCCATTTTTTTCCATCAATAACCAACGGTCCCTAAGTTTCAGTTTAAATGCAATTGTGTGTGAATTGGTCTAAACATGTTCGGTCTAGTTATATTCCTCGTATGGCATCGTGCTCCGACTGCTTTTGACATTATTCATTCGGATGTTTTGGTGGCCTCCCCCTTACTTCTCTCTCGGGTCATATCGTTATTATGTGACTTTTAATTGATGATTACACGCGGTGCACTTGGGTTTTTATTTAATGAAGAAGAAATCTGATGTTTTTTCCCCTTTTTTTATTAGTTTCTTGCAGATGATCAAAACAACACAATTTAAGACTACTTGTCCGGAACCCTCCGGTCTGACATGGTCGAGAATATGTCCTCTAATGACTTTCCGTTCTGCTCTTTCACAGGTCTCCTCCAAAACATTCTCATGTCCCTATATACCCCTGAACAAATGGTTTTGTGGAACGCAAAAATCGCTGCGCTCCATCATACAGTCGTTCGTGTCTCCTTTTGGGATGCATGTTTCCTAAGCATTTTTGGATATGGCTGTTCTAACCGCTACTTACTTTGCTTAAAACCGTAACTCCCTACCGAATTCTCCTTGG
>CM018901.1:15877001-15879501 GCA_009663005.1 Actinidia chinensis
TTGGATTTTGGATCAAGCTTGGACTGCTGTTTTTCTGCCTCAATATGGAACATATGAGACACAACCAATATTCTAATGAGATAAGTTTAACCTCCTTTCCTGTCCAGCTCTTTGGGGCAACACCAGTTCAAAACAACTGAGGGTCCGTGGTTTGATTAAGTATGCAGCGTGCTCACTCATCTGCCCAAAATTGTTTTGGCAAACCGCATGTATCCTCATACCCGTGCAGCTCTGTGATAGTTCTTTCATCCTCTGGCAACCCCATTCTGTTTTGGATTTCCTAGGAACCGTCTTCTGTCTCGTGATTCCATCATAGCGCAGTACCTTTCGAAACTCATCACTGCAATACTCTCCACCAGGTCCTGACCTCAAGCACTTCAACTTTAAAACCTGTCTCTTTTCTCAGTAGAGCTCTCCATTTCTTGAACACATCAACTACATCTGATTTTTTGTTCAAAGAAATATACCCATAGCTTTCTTACTCGCATCATCACTGAAATGTGACAAAGTAAGGGATCCCCAAAGGACTTACTTTAGCTGTCCCCACACTCGGTGGAACAATCTCCAACCGTTCGCGCTTATGGCTTTGAATGTTTCTTTGAGAAGCGAACTTTCTTTTGCTTTCCATAGACACATCCTCGCAAATTCCAGATCTAGTTTGCTTCAGTCCTGGCAATTTTTTTATTTGTGATCATGGCCTTCCATGCCTTTCTCACCATGTGTCCAAGCCTCATTTGCCATGTAGTTCATCTGGTTCGGACATAATAGCTGCAAGTCCGTGTTCGTCTCTGACGTACATAAAGGGTTCCTTGTTTTCTTCCCATGTGCCATCACCATAGCACCTTCGTCACCTCCAAAAAAAAGATGATCGTCCAGTAAAGATAGTCTGGCATCCCGATGTTTGGGCAAGTTGTCCCACAGAATCAGATTCCTTTTCAAATTGGGACGTGCCGCACATCTTTTAAGCGTAGAGCGTCCCATTTGTCAGGCTAACTGCACTTCTTCCTTCCAATAATGGAACAGGTTCATCATCTCCGCTATATACTTTTCTGAAGTCACCCTGCACATAATTGTGGAGATTCTCTTTCTGGTAGGTGGCCGTGACATGACGCGCCGAGTCTACTGATCCTACATCGTCGTTTGTAGCTAACTGATAGAACTAAGCTTCCGAACTCCATTGTCAGAGATGTTAACAGAGTTGTTACAATCTCTGATCATCGTCATTCTTCTTTGGGCTTTGCAGTGTTTGCTAAATGCCCCTTCTTTCCACATTGTAGCATTCGGCATCCTTCTCTCTTGGCCCTTTGGATTTCCCCCACCTTGATTTGTGAGGCGACCTTTGTTGCTTCCTCGATTGGCTGATCTCTCTCGTTCTGTACTCAATCCCCACCCCGCACTTCCTGACCTCTGCAGCCCCGCGGGTTTTCGCACAATTCTTCGCTGAGAATTAGGCCCACACGTCGTCGTCTTTAGCTTATCGGAACGGAGGAATTGTCTTACCGCCATAACCAGACTATCCCAATTGTCTGTCAATCCAGATAGGATCAACAAAGCTCTCACTTCGTCGTCAAAGTTTAATATCACAGACTCCAATTGACTGTGTGACGGTGTTGAATTATTCAAGTGCTTCAGCCACCTTCATCATTTTCATCTCATGTTTGAAGATTCTTTTCATCAAATACCACTTTATTTATGCGGAATGTTTCTCATACATCTTGGATAACGCAGCATCACCTGATGTCTTTTTCTCCTTCGATATATAAATGCTACAGACGAGGATAGAGTCAACCGGATCGTACCTGAGCTTTTTCTGTCTGAACCGTCCAATCTGCATCTTTCATGTCTTTTGGTTTCTTCCTCAAGAGTTGATAGAGATCTTTTTGATAAGAAATAATCCTCCATCGCATCTTCCAAAACGAAAGTTCTCTCCGTGAACTTTTCGATTTTGGTCTTGCCCTCTTCATGCCATTTGTTGTTGCGTGTATTCTTCCGGAACCAAGCTCTGATACCAATTGTTTGGGATAAAAAACACCAATGCCGTATTTTCACGCATGGATCGGGAATGACAACACGCACAACACACAAGGCAAACAACAAGCAAGTAAGAACCAACAATAAAAGGGACAGAGATTTTACGTGGTTCGGCCAATTAAGCTACTTCCACGGCCACACCGAGTAGCAATCACTAAACAAAGTTTAGAATTCAATCTCTCCCTCATTCTTTCGCTCTCTCTTAGCCTTAGCTTACTTCTTATCATTCTCCAGACTTCAACTCTATTTATAGAGAAACCTAGGAAGAGGATAACGTAAGCATGATGGCATTCAGCCTCAAATCGGCGACGTGGACTTGCCACAATTGTAGACTTGGACTTGCCGTAATTGTAGACTTGGACTTGCCGCAATCGGAGACTTGGACTTGCCGCAATCGGAGACTTGGACTTGCCGTAATTGTAGACTTTGAAATGTCAGACTCCACATTCCATATACCTAACAGTTTATC
>CM018901.1:15904501-15912001 GCA_009663005.1 Actinidia chinensis
GAAAACCAGTTAATTTAACCATCAAAACACAAAATTAATGACAACTATAAACGGTAACATATTACCCATACCCCGTACTTAATATTAAGATGGGCACTTTCAAGGCATGTGAATATTGGAATTTTTCGAGAAAAATTGGAGTACCCATAACACAATTTTTTAAAAAAATCATCTTTTGTACCCACAACGGGTTTTGAACAATAAGTAAATCCAATTAGAATGCTTAGGCAAAGAGAGCCTATCATCCCCTAAGCATGGAAAAAAGAAGACTTGCCAAACCAAAAACAGAAGGGAAAGAGAGAGAAAAAAGAAGCGAAAATATAACGCATCGCACCATCTCTCTATGGATTAGAAGCACTACCTTCCATGGCATCCTTTCTTTAGAAAAAAACAATGTATGTCTTGTAAAAGAATTTTATCATCCGTTCTTTGATGTATATTACTTAATTGCGAATTAAAAATTATGCATATATTAAAAAAAGAAAAAGATATGCATGGACCACAACACCTTCACTCCAACATAAAGCACAAGAGAGTTGATCATTGGTACATTATATCGGGAAAATGAAAAGGAATGACTACAATGGCATGAAGAAAAGAAAAGGAACCCAGCTAAAAAGAAATGAAACCAAGAAAAGAAAGAAAATCTTTGTTGCTCTTAATCTTTGTAATGGAAAGGGTTTGGTACAGGCAAATGAGAAAGGATGTATATTGTAATCACAAAATCCAGATACCTTCAGATACTCTTTCTAAATCACCCTTAATCAGCTTTGCTTTAAGAGCTCTGCATCAAACCTCAGAGAGAATACGCGGAGGTTCAACTGATTTCACTAGCAGATCAATCTGCCACAAGTAAAAAGTCAAGTTATTTTTGGATAGTTTAATTTTTTAAGATATACCCAAAAAAATTTTTTTTTACAGGTACATATTTTTATGCTCAATGAGAGACCTTTAAATTTGGAGTAGATAGTCCTGGTAGGCCTCATATACAGGGGATGCGCTGAGGATTATGTTTCGTCATTTGTATGCAGCTTGGAGGAATGACATCGCATAAAAACAAAAAAAACAAAAAAAAAAAAAAAAAAAAAAAAAAAAAAAATAAAAAAAAAAAAAAAAACCATCTGAGACGATGAAACCCCGCCCCCAACCCCGGCCCCGCCCCCCCCCCCCCCCCACCCCCCACCCCCCCCTCCCGCCCCCCCCCAGAAGAAAAAAAAACAAAGAAACAGAATGATAATCGCAGAGGAACTCGGGGTAATCGTGAAAGTAGCACTAGCAACACCTCTAAGTGGTGCCTTTATACAGAAATGAAACCTCTAGGAGTTTTAAATACAAAGGATGCAAGGTTCAACAAGATGCAGGAATAATGGGAAGGGCACGGAAAGGTTGCACGATAGGTAACAGAGGCAACCAGATCTTCAGTTCAGCATTGCCCTCAGAAATGGCTCCAGAAATTGGAAAAAAAAAATAAAAAAAAAAGTCACTAGCAAGCGCTGTCATAAAGGCAACCCTTCTGAGCGTTTCCCAGTGAGCAATTTGGGCATGAACTCGTGACTTACCAGAGATCAAGCCATGTGAAGCTAAAACATGTTCACCAAGTTAGTCAATGTGTAACAAGGGACTTTAATCAAAGAATATTGGGAACAGATTTCCCAATTTACAACTTTTTCACAGCAACGATGGTAAGTTACAACCAATTTTATCTACTATTTTCAACTAGCACCCTTTAAACTTTCAATGTATAATGTAAATTGCTCATCTTAATCAATTAAGCAAGATTTCTCCATGGGATCGAAAATACATGTGAACAAGGTATAAAAATGTTAACATCAGATGGGTATAATCTACTAAATTTATATCTCACAGGCAAGACAACCTACGAATATGCTACAACCTGGTTCTTGAAATTTTTGAAATATACATCTGCTGCAACAAAATACAAGGAACAGACAAAAATGATATGAGTCTAACTAGTGAACTCGATGCAAAGACAAAGCTATGTAATCAACATGTGCACATACAGTTATTCAGAAAACTACAGTTGGCAATTTAAGCAAAAGAACTTGACTCACAAAAGCAGCAAATATAACACAGCTGCATAAGCATATACAAGAATAATATTACTCACCCCCAAACTTAAGATTCGGTCTCTGTTGTGAAAACTGCATTAAAACATTCCGTAAAGATAATGAAGCAAGTATAACAGACCTGATTCCGACTTTAAGGGAAGCCACCATGAAATGCATTTCCAAAAGCTATCAAAATCTGCACACAACCATATTAGTTAGTTAATTGGGGGTGGAGACTACAACAAGGCAAAAACTGAGAAACCAGACCTGAAAGTTTGCACCATCAAAGAACGGGTCCCTGGAACCCACATCAAGCAGGCAGTTTAATGAACAACCTGAATAATGGCCTTGCATTAAAAAATACTTTCCTCTCCTCTGCGTTCTTCTAAATAAATCTCACGCTTACTGCCAGAACCGAGTCAAATACAAAACACTTGGTGAATAGCAACACTTCTTGATAGCCCGTTCTAGTTAAGCATATAATAATTGATTTACCAATTTTAGTTTGGGATCAAACCTTGGCAGAATATAGAGTTTGCCTTGATCCCGATCCATGGGAATGGCTAGAAAAAATAAAACTAATAAGTGCCATAAAGAAAAATAATCAGGAAAAAGAAGCCATGTACTATAATCTCTAGAGGAAAATACACCTACCTTTAGGATCGGAAAAAACAAGTTTTGCATAGATATCAATATCCAGGAAGAGAGAGGATGGACTTGTGAGGTGATTACAGAGGCCCAGAACTAATGACCTCAGATGACAGGCAATGCTACACATATGTTCCTGAGATGAAGAGGGTCAAATCAAAAATCAGAAATCCAATACCAGACATATAGCTTCAGAGAAGAAAAAACTCCACTGAGGCAGCGAAAAAAATCGATCTCAAATATTCAATCCCCCTTTCCCGCAATCCACTTGGCTGCAATTACATAAATTAATGGCACAAAGCTGCATCATTTGTCCCAGAAGTTTCACAGATCCTGTACCATTCCGCAAACAGCACGGAAACCTACAGAAAAGCATGTTCCAATTCGTAAGAAACATACTATTACAAGTACAACGTATTTAGTTCTTCCAGCGTTCAATCAAATTACAGAAAAGAATTTGTCCCAAACATAATGCACCTACCCCCCTCTCCCAAACCAAAAAAGGACAATAAAATAATAATGATGATGAAACAAAAAAACAAATACAAAAGGAAAACCTACCACATTTTGCATATATAAACAAATATATTGCAAATATTCTGATAGGCTGTGGAGAAAAACAAACAAATGACAAAGATGTGGAAGTGTCTACTTGGAAGCCGCCAAAGGGCATAATCAAAGATTCAAAAGAAATTATTGCTGGTAACTTTTCTGATTCTAGGTTGGATACAATATACTAAGTAAATATAATTTTTTCACAATTCTAGACACACTTTTGGAGATTTCGGAACTGTATTTCTCATAAAGATGAATACAGTGTCGAAACAATCCATTACAATAATCTTATCCCTCTTTACTATCGCCTCTTACGTGACCAAATTTGAGTCCATTTAATCTCAACTTGTCTCCAATTGGTGCTACTCTCACCATTTCGCTAACATTTCAAATTTTATTTCGCCTAATCTTGTCACACATCCGCCTTAACATCCTCATTTGAGCTGCACTCATTTTACTTGTGTGTTGATTGTTACTTGCCCAACATTCTGTCACATAATCATTGGTTGGCTTTTACTGTTTTTATAAAACTTTCTTTTCAATTTTGTAGGTCTATGCCGATTACATAATACACCATCAGCACCCCGCCATTGATCCAAACTCATAAATTATAATATGGGTTACAACATCCGTATCTAATCCTCCTTGTAAATTATTGAAGTCAAATATTTTAAAATCTTACTTTTTGATATCTCATGGTTCGAATTTTAAAATTCCTTTGCTATAATTACTTCTAATTCTACTATTATTATATGTACCATACTTCACAACTGACTAAAATAAATAAAAAAACAGAAGGAAAAAAAGGCATTACACACAGTCATATTGTACAACTGCAAGTCAGCATAATGCCGAAAGCTCAAGGTGTTGGGAAATAGCCAACATGATATCAAGCTATCCAAAACCCCCTCTCACGGCGCAAAAACCCCGTCTAGCACGTGAAATGCAATCCATTGAGTGAGAAGAAGAATGGGAACCAAAAAAAAATGCATACATAGTACTAGCACTTGATACCTCACAAAAATCAAAGCTCTGAAAACCATGTTAACACCAATTTTATTCAAAACATAGATTTTAGATAAAGGGTCAATAATGTATATCTACCATCTAATACAAAAACAGCTTACATAATCTTTTGCAAACAAGCAAGAGAGTGCCAGAGCAAATCCAGATAAAACAAAAATAAACATAGCGTCCGATTTACCATTACTTTCTCACTTTCTCACGAGTCCAATTATTAGCCTATACACCAATGCTCATGACGCAAAAGGAAGACCAAATCCTACAATAGATTTCCAACATTTTTTAAATGATTACTACTACCAATTTATTTTGCCATGGTAGCCCTTTTTGCTTCTTACCCATTCATATATTTGTGGACACTTCTATCATGTTGGAACAACAATTCTATTCTATCAATGTTACAACAGAAATCCAGATGACATCGACAAATAATTTGAGAAATTCGTCTACGGACGTTTGCTGAGGACTTACACATAGTCAATCAAATGTTGCAAATCCAATCACATGTAATGTCAGGTTATAAACTACTGGTACGGGTCATACTTCTGTTATTAAAAAAGTATTATGGTCTGAAGCTCGAACTTTAACAAACCCATAAGATTTATAGCCATTGGACACTTCTTTCCACTCCAACCACCACTGTTGACTTCTATCTTGATCAAAATTTTAGGATGCTAAGCATAACCTAATGACGGTCAAACAATGTTATTAGCATGACAATAGGTTTATCCGGAACAGAGAGTATATCAATACTATGGGAGATCATTCTAGCCAAAAGAGACCGATTTTGAATATTCCCAAATCTTCACTGTACATGTATGAGATCATCTCTTCCTATTCTATTATTAATTGGCATAATTGAGCTGAAGGAGTGTGTTTCCATTCTTTAATTGAATTGAAGAAAGAAAAATGAGCATGGTCAGACTTTTATGAGGCCACCAGTCAATAACATGCTGTAGATATTTGAATGGCACTACTACAACATAATCGGCAATGACTATATGGACAATAAAATATTGAGACAACACAATGAAATGAAAGCCACTTGACACATTAATGCAATAACGTCCAATCTTAAACCACAGCTAACAGATAAAACATATACAATTCCTAAAGCTATGGAAGACCGATAGCACGTTGAGCAGAAAGGAAATCGGAAAGGAAAACCATCAGCATCTGGTTGTGCAAGCAGAATTAAAAGTGTTTAGGCCCAAAGAATGTTCGACACTCCAAAGGAGATAAGACTAATATTTTGGTAACCTTTTTTCTCTCAAAGTTGTCTGGTGTTATCCTCCTTTCCCAACAGAAGACCTGCAAAAAAAAAAGCAAAGGATTCCTGGGAAACCAACCAGCTGTTTTATGACTTCAGAGAACCAGGCCTTGCCGCAGCTACATGTAAGAACTTGATCAAAACCCGGTACAATCACATTTATCCACCTAGATATCAAACAAAATGAATAGGAACAAACCTTTGCCATCGCATCCCGCAACGCGATTATGATTTTCATATTACTTGGAAATCATTATCATACTTTTTTTGAATGAGGGAAATGGCAAACTCAGCGTAGCTCTGCACTTATAGGCCAACGATTTAGTTTGTCACTTTAGCCCAATCATAATGGACAATGTTACCTATACAGACTATTCCTTTCCAGCATCATCGCTTAGCCATGAACATTGTACTGCTTCGGCAAGGTTTAATAATTCGCTTCGAATAAGTCAATAGTAATTTCTTTGTTAAACTTTCGAATCCTCATCGGAGTAATATACCTGTAAAAACAAAATACAACAAATCACTAGACTGAAGGAAAGCATAAGAGACTAATTGACTAAAAAGAAATCTACAATACTTCCATTTCCATCTTCAGCTTACAGGCATTTCGGCTCCATTTGTTGTGCTGTAAAATATTTTCCTGTAAATAATTAATTTTCCTGTAAATTATTTTCAACGCATTGTCTATTGTTTCGTTGCACAATAGCAGTACAATAGCTTCCCAGAAAACCATTTCAAATAAAGGCCCAAAAATGGCGTACATTTTAAGTTCCTATGAGCCATTTTTGGGAGAGAGGGAGGGAGGGATAGAGATTAGGTAAGAATGTAAGACTGCCAAAAATGCTTGAATGTCCATTGTAAGCAAAAAGTTCCTGCAATGCAAAAGGCTTTGACAACTCACTTTGCAAGAGGGGGATCGGATTCACAGCACAATTTTACATTACAAGAAGTTGTTCAATGCATGCAGGGAGAACGCGATTGTGTTTGTATATAAATGTATAAATATACATGTAATGCGGGTGGGCATGAAAGGATTTCATGTGCTTAATGGGATCCCCTTTTACAAAGAATTATAATTTGCACTGTGCCAGGATTGAGCACCCTCTAATGTTGAATAGGTGGGGAAAAAATGATGTTTCTGGCGAGATTAAGGTGCTAGAGAGTTTTTCAGTACTATTTGGTGGATGAAAAAGCAATTTACTTTTGCGTTCCTATTATTTCTTTCTTCAAATCCAATCAAATGCTGCAAGACCAAATTAAAAATAACTTTGGGGGTAAAATCATTTTATAAGAAAAATATTGTGTTGTAAAATAAGTTGCGTCGAAACAAATGGAGCCTCACTTTAATTAGATTGTAATGTCAAATTGCAAAGTAGAATAAAGAGTAGGTAACTTATGATATATTTAAACATGTAAAAAAAGAAAGAAAGAAGATGGAATAGGGAGCTTATGTCAATTTATTTCAAAGTATTTACAGTTTTTTTGTCAATCTAAATATTTATGTTTCTCAACTAAACTTTGACAGGATAAATGAAAACAGCAAACCAGCCACCACTAGTCAAGAAATTTAACCCCATAATACCTGCTTTAAGGAAAACAGTAATCATAAGTTGGTCACCATGGTTAAATCCTTTCCAATGCGCCAAATACATTACCAGGAAATCATGAAAAGCTAACGAAACTCAGGTAAGGGATTCATTCACTAGACAAATTACCAATGCAATAACGTACATAATTGTTATGGAAATTATCACATTTCATTCCAAAAGCCTAATGAACCCAAATCAAGTTATAAGCTGCAAACTTATCACGGACTAGGATCAAATTCATAAAAGCATACCCAACTAGTCAGCTCCTTAACAACGAGCAGTAATCATTGTTGGTAACCATGGTTAAATCATTTCCAACGGGCAAATACATTACGGAATTTTT
>CM018901.1:15914501-15931545 GCA_009663005.1 Actinidia chinensis
ACAAAACAAAAACAGCCCCACCAACCAGCAACCTTTGTCACTACCAAACACAGCAACTATCACAATCACCATCATCCGCAACCTTCGTCACTGGGTTGACAAGCAGCCAAGAATATAGTTAGAAGATGAATAGTTATAAATGAAAGAAAGCAGAAGGGAGATGATCAGACAAGCCTAAAGCTTGCCGCTTTCATCCTCGTCAATTGTAACAGAGGCAGCATTCAAATCCACCACAAGATTTTGACATTCACATACCATAACTATGATGATATTGACAACTCCAATTAGGATACACGGAAGTAATACAAACTTGAGGACAATAATGTGAATGGCAACAAGCATGAGATGCGTTGCACCTCAAGCAGTAACTTCAACTTGTTTAGTGTAGATATTGTACAGATTTTGACTTCACCAACCATTGTGATGAGACACCCAAAACATCTTTGTTGGAAAAAATAGAAATTTCCTTCAACTTGCCTTACCCTGTCCTTGAGAAGGGAAGTAGGAGTACATCCTTCGGATTTAAATAAACACCCATAGGTTCTGAATAGGGACCTGAAAAGTGCCAAAAGAATATTTAGGGGAAATATATGAGTTAGGCCTGATGTGAATCCAGAGAAGCACCATAAGCATGAAGATCACCACCAATGTACATTAAAAGATACCTCAATATCAAAACTTAAGGTTCATCTTCAAATTTGCATTGCATAATCTCAGCAAGTAATCCAAGAATACCCATGGTCAAAGGATTAGGGAGGTTGATATGCTTGAATGCTTTGGCATTAGTTCCAATATCTCTAGCCAATAATAAGTGACAAAACACGCTACCAAATGCGTTAGAGCATTAATATGAATTCTAGTATTATGATACCTTGGAGGGAATTGGTATAACTGCAATCATAAAGGCCCTTTCTCATATGCCTGTAAACACAATGATGGACCAAGAAAGGTTAATAAGCAGGTCAGAAAAGGCATTAAAGAACAACCAAGCAAATCCTAGTTTAGAAAGATTAAACCCAGGTAAGAGAAGATGCAATAACAAAGAATTATCCTCTGATGATCAAAGATTTGGGATCAAATATCAGGTCCCTCAAAACTTGATTTGTTCTATCCACAATTGTTGCTTTCCAATATGCCAACTTCCTAGAATCGTTAGCAAAGATTCCGCTCTTCGAACTTGATTTATAAGCTCCGATCCCAAAAAAAAGACCTGAGAAATGTGAAAACACACGGGACTCTAAATATATTTTCATTAATAAACTCGAACTTTATAGAAGTATGAAAACAAAAGTTATATGCGATAAACCTTGAATCTAGTTAAGTGGCTCTTGTACAATCTATTTTTGGGTTTTTTTTTTTTTCAAAAGGCTTCGAAGTTAACTTGTCAAGGAATTTTAAGTACAGGTCATGAAAATCAGTACTCAATACTTGCTTTGTCAAGACGTTCAATGATGAAACTGGATTGACACATTGAAACTAATGTAAAAGACATCCAGGAGGCGAGAGTGCCAAAAACAGGGTTGTAAAGGAAAATACTAAAATAAGACAAATATACTACTAAGCATTGAATAGTTACATTGACATGCAAAAAGCACATTTATAATAGGAAAAAGCTATGTAAAAAATAATGTAGGTGTCTGAGACATCATATATAGGAGGCCCAATGGTCAAACCCAAATGGCATGACAAGAACTCTAATATCCATACGATGAATCACAATATCCGGGGAAAAAAAACTATACTACTATAACCCCTGCAACACTTGTAAATATTCAAACTCAGAGCATCGAGACGGAAAAAACACAAATAATGGTGCTCTTTCAATCACCGACTACATTGGCTCAAACCATAAGAAGTGGTTTTTTTTCTTTCTTTCTTCCCATCATCCACTTACGTAAAAGGAAAGGCTCGAAATCAGACTCCCCAAACATAGACTAGCTCCATTACTCAAAAAAATGATGGCGTTAGAATTCTATATACCAGATATACATTACAATGGGTACTCATCTTAACCACCTTTTCATTACCATGGTACTTAACCCAACCATGGATTACAGCTTCTTTCAAATTTCATAAAAATCTTTTGCTTTAGTTTCAAATTTGCCACAGTCATATAACAATAAAGAATCCTTGTCCTGCATCTCTGATGTGGATTCCTGCAGAAAGATTGTGGAATAAATATCAAAGATTAGTAAGCACAATTCCTGATGGAGGAATAATGCCACAAAGATAATTCCAAAGTCACGTCAAAAACACTTAAACATAAGATCTCAAACTGTTGCTCCTAAAATTCTTCACAATATCATGATAGAGGTAAATCGTTGTTTAAACTTGTTTACAACGTAACAAATTGCGTCACATTATTTCTTGCAATCAGTTTCCCACAATTTAACCAGTTCAACATGGGTGCAAAGAAAACTCATACATCAGAACTATACCATATAATGGCATGATGACATCATCAAATCGTACAAGTAATGGGTATAAAAGAAAATAATAAATTAGTACAAGTAAACTGAAAATCAACCCAATCCTAACTGAAAATACCAGATAACCCCCTGGGCCTACCTTCTGACAGGTCAATGTTAATTTGAAGCGAAAATGACTTCAAGAAACAATTAGCATATATATTTACAAAAATGACATCATAATCTTTTCTTAATGAACAGAATAATACCAAAACATTTAATGTTGGTCTTAAAACATTGTCCTTTCCCAACAGTTAAAGATAATAACCTGCAATGCTGAATATAGATAGTTCCCGACGAAAGGACTACCAAATGAAATGCAAGAGATTATGTTTGAATCCAAGATATAGTATATCCCCACACATTTTAGAATGGGAAAACCCTGCGCAACTTTGAAGTGGCCAATGGTTATAGAGGATTATAATCAGAGCTTCAAAAGTGACCACGGAAGTTCTGGCAATCATGGGTCACTTAAACATAATCATATAGGCACATAAAGTTCAAACACAAAAGTCGAAGAAGTTAACCAATGAAATCGGGCATGGTATAAGAGATTCCATCTCACATGCACAAGATAACCAGAACTTTTTCTTATAATCACTAATGAGCCTCTTCTTATTCAAACATAGTGAAGATTAAAGGATCCGAGTCTAATTTTTGGGTACTGGAGTTGGGACATCCCCATAACCTTAACCTTGGCAGGATCCAGTATTTCCTCAACAGCTCTGCATACTTGAAAGTGAGAGTATCAGATGTACATTATTTGAGTAAAATTATCTGTAGATAAATTTTACACATTCAAAGCAGCATGCATGTATCGCACAGAAGTCTATAAGGATCCGTAACCAGTCTTAAGACGCTGCGACCCTGCCGCTATCTGTGAGAAGGGAGCCTTACTTCATATAGCAGTCTTCATTTCTGTTATAAAGATGGTCCAATTTACTTTCTACTAATTGCTTTTGGAACATCAGACAAACTACTTACCGGTACCAGAACATATCACAGGAAGTAAACACAAATCACACAAAGCAAACGGAAGAGCAAGATAAATAAACAGACATTAATTGGTAATTGGACTGCGTTTCTTAATTAGATTGAAAAAGAAGACGATCAGAGATGATGAAAAACCAAAACGTCACATAAACCAAGTGAGAATCCAGAACCCATCCCCAAGAGGGACAATATAAAGAAGACACAATAATTGAATCTGAAAAATATATATATATAATAATATATTAGAGATGAGAGAGAGAGAGAGAGAGAGAGAAAGAACTTGAGGGCCTAAGGCAGTGGTAGCAACAGAGAAAAAGAATGAGGGAAGATGGTCCTAATCGAGTCAGAAAAAGAGACATAAACTGTGATAGAGAGATACTATACCCCCTTGAGGGCCTGAGCAAAAGTGTCCCAAAACAACAAGCAAAAAAGATAAAAGTCTAAGAATTCAGTTAAAGCCTAAAGCAAGAGCTAAAACAAGTGAAACTAAAAAAAACACAAAAATTTTGAACAGTAGATGGCCAACATAAACCTATGTTAAACTAATGCTAACAATTATTTGATTTGCTTCCCTTCGTTCTATTAGGGGTGTCCAAAAAAATAGAAATCCGGTGACGGAACGAACCGAAACCATGCCTTGTGGATGGGTGCTATGTTAATGTTAGGTTCTGGTTTTTAAAAATAAGAACCCAGGTAAATTGGTTAGTTACGATTTATGTTTTCAAAACCGTGGTTCGACACCGAACCGGAAACCGGATTATATATATATATATATTACACACATATATGCATATAGATATATGATCCAGCAACATACACGTAGACATATTTATATATTAATACACAAAAACATATATGCAAGTATACAACACATACGCGTATACATATTTATCTAGAATCTAACACCAACGCCGTATTCACACCTACGAGTGTATACTTTGGCTTTCTCCCAACAAAAAATTAGTTTTTTACTTCCCATGAAGATTAGGATTACTCCATTCCCCTTCATCAAAAACCCTTTCACCTTCTTGGTCTATCATCATTTCTCAGTTAATGTTTTTATTATCCATTATGAATCTTTTTCAGTTCTTCGTTTATTCCTTTTTGTTGTTCCTCCATTATGAATTCTAAACTTTATGAGTTGTAATTACTATATTAGAGGTTGGTTGATATATAGCTTCACGAGTCAATATATGAACTAGTTGTACAAATGTTTGGTTCAGAACTGAAGCCTTCTGAAGTTATGGATTATTTTAATAATACAAACTTTGTTGTAATTTTATATTTTATAAAAAATTATTAAATATTAATTGGAGTGAACCGAAACCGAGCCGGAACCAAACCGATAGACGATTGGTTTTGCTTTGGTGTATTATACTTGTAATGGGTAGCTGCCGGTCTCATTTTTCAAAACCGCTTAAACATGGAGTGGTACTAAATTCTTATGGAACCGGACCCATCCAGACCAGGGACACCCCTAGTTTCTATATCATATAATCCTTCATCCAGCTTAATTGTTTTAATCCTATTCATGACTGCCCATTTCTGTACTTCCAGTTCCAACTATGCTGCTAGGCTCAAAATTTTCCTCCGCAACACTTCTCTTCAGTAGCTGCAACTTCCTCTGCAGTATTTATTCCTTCCACTACAGCAGCTTCCTCTGTAACAGCGGTAGCCACACATGCGACAAATGAATGCTTCTTCATCATGGAAGCATGTTTCTTCCCAGCCATACGATATGCGAAACCAATTCACCATTACAGACCACATTACAATTGTGTCACCAACTTACTACTTCTGCTGCTGCCCCGCCTTCCATAATTTTTCGTCTTTTGCCTCCAAATCCTCCATAGACGCTTTGCCTTCTTTCCAGCAGCTTTCCCCTTATCAGGATTTTCCAGCGGCCTAATCACCGGATTAACCGAAAATCCTGATAAGGGGAAAGCTGGAAAGAAGGCAGAAGCGTCTATGGAGGATTTGGAGGCAAAAAGACGAAAAATTATGGAAGGCGGGGCAGCAGCGGAAGTCGTCAAGTTGTGCACAGTTTGTAATGTGGTCTGTAATGGCGAATGGTTTAGCATATTCATACGGCCTGGGAAGAAAGAAGAAAGAAGGACATGCTCCATGATTGAAGAAGCATGCCAGTTGGCGCAGGTGTGACTACCGCTGTTACAGAGGAAGCTGCTGCAGTGGAAGGAATAAATACTGCAGAGGAAGTTGTTGCAGCTAATGAAGAGAAAGTTGCTTTGTAGAGAAGATTGAGGCTAGCAGCATAGTTGTAACTAGAAGTACAGGAATGGGCAGTATGAAGAGGATTAAAAAAAGGCCAAGTTGAATGAAGGATTAGATGATATAGAGACGAAGGGAAGCAAGATCAAAGGATTGTTGAGCAATTAGGTAAAATATGTTAAATAGATGCAATAAAGATATTTTGAACAGGATGCAATAAAAATATTTTGAACAGTAGCTGCAGATGTCCTTAAGGGTTACTTGGCAGTTTATGTTGGACAGGCACAGAAGAAGAGATTTTTAATTCCAATATCATATTTGAACCAACCGTCGTTTTAAGACTTTATTTATAAGGCTGAAGAGAATTTCGGGTTCAGTCATCCTATGGACGGTCTCACATGTCCTTGCAGAGAAGACACGTTCTTAAATCTTACTTCTTAGATGAACGGATTATGAGAGTAAAAAGACCGTCACAAATAATTTTGTACATTTTGCTTAGTTTTTTTCCTATACAAATATTTCGGGGAGGGAAGAAGAAAAAAAAAGAAGCCTTCCAGTATGAGAAAAGCAATAAAGTTTCTTGCATTTTCTATGCGAATTGGCTTATTTACTTCTTCTTTATTGCTTTTATTTTTGAAAAGTTTATTGTTGTTCATTGCAGTTAAGAACGCATCCTGGGCGATTCACATCTGAAGGGGACAACTTTTCCACCCCCCAACCAATTTTTGATGATAACTATTTTCTTTTATTGAACATTCTTCCAAATTTTCTTTATGGACTGATTGAATTAGGATGTGGAAAAGTTATCAAACAACTTATAAAAGTTTAAGACGTATACATGCTGATTAGAGTTCAATAATAATGTCTACCCAAAATTTTACCTAAATCAATTCCAAGAATTTGAAATTTATGGACAAGATGTATTGGGAGTGTGAACCATATTACCACTAGCTTGAAACTGCACAATACACCTCACTTTTTAGGTAAAATTCAAAGTAAATAATTAGAGTAGCATTAGGGTTAGCCATTAGAAAAGTATTTGTCCCATATTTTCATGCAAAAACGGGTATGGTTGGACTGCGGTAATTTATTTTAGAGCAAAACACTAAATAGTGTTACTCTTTCAGCCTCAATTTATTTGGGCATTGTTTATATTTTGGGATGACACAAAATGATTGTCCATTTTAAAAACCAAAGCATAAAACTGGTTAGTTTTCTTAAACTATCCCATACAAATGGTCATAAAAATTATAAAAATGGAGAATATAGGCAATGTTTGAAATCAGTCTTTTGATTTAATTTTGAAACTGCATCATTACGTGCATATTTCCTTCAAAAGTTAAAAAAAATCTTGGAATAAACATAACAGGATGAAGGTAGTAGTAATTGACAGAACCCTAACACATTTTTGTACAGAGTGATCAAGGAAAAGCCCTGTACGGAAATGATCCCATGGGGCATGGGCACATCTTGCTTATTAAGATATTCTTCCAGCCACTCCATTGAGTCAAGATCAAGATGATTGGTAGGTTCATCCAGTAGTAACAAGTCTGGGAGTCCTGCAGATTTTTTTTTTGATCACGTTCCAACCTTAGTTGCAGGAATCTTGCAAAGTGGTGGCGAATCTCCCTGAGAACCGCGAATCGGCGCTTCTTCTCGGAAAGCTCGTCGGAAAATCGCCCCAAATCCGTCGGAAACGCGCTCCCAACATCAATCCCCGACGGGGGCTATGGCCTGTGCGAGATATGCTTGGAAACTGACCTGACGAGGCTCGATTTCGACACCGATGAGGGTCGATTCTGATTCGAACGCTTCTCTTGCTCTGTGGACCCTCAAGGCAGCCGGTGGCTCCGATAGGCCCGGGTGGTGCGACGGTGGGAGGTAAGCAATTCACCATGGTCGGCGGCGAGCTGAGATCGAAGGAAGAAGAGAGAGGAGAGTGTTTTATTTTAGGGCTGAGTGGGATTTTTAAATACTAATTACGCTCCAGGTCCTCATGTTAATAAGTGATCTCCATGGACCACAAGTTTTAATTATTATAGGTTATTAAGAAAATTGAAACTGATTTAAATTGAAATTTAATTTCATTAAGTAAATAATTTATGCTCCTCTAGTTTTTATTTAATTATATATTTATATTTTTAAATTTCTTTTTTTAAGATTGCTACCAAAAGGCCAAAGATTTTTTTTGCTTTTTGCTTTTTGCTTACTTTTCTTAAAACTAAACAAAAAGGCAAAAAAAATAAAAGCAAAAAAGCCAACTCTGGTTGGTTTTGCAAAAAAGGCAAAAAAAAAAAAAAAGCTCAAAAAAAGAGGGGTGCCAAACGGCGCCCAACGTATACAAGAATAGAAGTTCACAACCCAGTTGTATCCACTACAAAAATTCAGAAATTTTGGCCAAAGCTATCAGCTAACAGATATTCAAACCGTACAGACAATGCATCTAGAAAGAGTGAATATCTTGAGACCTGGTAAATAACTAACACCAACCATATATATTTTGGCAGGTATGATATGATGGAACCAGCAGGTCCTTGAAGCACAAGATGCACATAAAGGAATATAAATGAGTGACGTCGCGACCAACATAGGAGGAAGTGCTAGAAACACTAGGATACAGAGATGCCAAGACCGGCAATATAATGGGTAATCATTAATACTAATATATGCATTATATTTTGATGTACATATAAAATGAATACAGTTTATGCAACTAATAATCCTCCTCGTTCAAAACACATTAACATTTCTAATCTCCACTATTCATTTTGCATAAAGCCACAATTGAGGGTTTGGGCCGTTATGCTTCTTGAACATGGTCTAGGGAATAAATCTGATTTAGTCTATTATACGACTTACTATCTTCTTACAAATCTTGTTAAATGTGTTAGAATTTTCAACTTCTAATATTCAATCACATAAGCAGCTGACGGTGGTTTTCGCAACATGGTCCAAGTCAAAATATGATTTAAATTCAATTTCCCAAATTTTAGTTAAGAGAAGAGTTAAGCCTTAGACACTCTTGTATGTTTCCAGTCTTACCAAGGACTAGGCTATCATTAGTGACAATGGATTGGCGCCCTGTGATTTGAGGAAGAGCATCCAAAGCACAATATACCTAAACCCCCCAATCTTAGGATCAAGGATTTGTTCGAAAGATCAGCCAATTCACGTCATTTTGTTGATCCCACCCTCCCCACGCGTGCGAAACAAGTGTCGAGTAGGCAATTTGCACAAAAAAAAAATATATATATTGGATTTAGTTTTTGTTTTTGATTCGCGTCGCACCATTCCACATGTTCTCGAGTTAAGATCTACCAAATAATGAATTTTCTTAATTTAATTACGGTGTACACATGCATTTTCAAAAATTGCCCCTTGTCTTTTATTTGGGATCATAAATTTAGGATGGGATACCAAGGAAAGGGATATAGCTTTTGTACCTCATGATCTACATATTCTTTCTACACCGATTGGCCCTCGTTCCATTCCCTCCACCAAATCCCTATGCAAATCCCTGATCAAAAACAGGCTTAAAAATAACTGCAATGTTGAGCCTTAAATTGCTCAGTTTGAACTAAGAGTTCCAATAAAAAAGTTTATCAACTTCCATATAAAGAAAAGTTAGAAAATTCAGCAGAAGGGGGGAAAAACAATTAATTTAACCGTTCAAACACAACAAAATTAATTGACATAAAAATAGGTTACATAGTTATACCCATACGGTGTCCTTAATATTAGATGGGAAAACCTTTCAAGGCATGTCAAAGATAGGATTGTCAAGAAAATTGAGTACCCCTAACAATTAAAAAAAATAAATCGTCACAACCGAAAAATTTGTGACCAGAACAGGGTTTTGAAAACAATAATTACATGCCAATTTAGCATGCTTAGGCAATTGGAGCATAGCATCCGCCTAAGTTTGCTGACATGGAAAACAAGAAGAAGACTTGCCAAACCACAAACAGAAAGAAAAAACAAAAAAAAAAGCGAAAATGAACTCTTGCCACCCTTAGGATTAGAAGGGACTGCTCTTTCCATGGCATACTTTCATGACAATGCATGGTCTGTAAGAATTTATCATACGCTTCTTGGTGTACATCACTTAATTGCTATTAAAAATTTTGCATATATTGAAAAAAGAAAAGTATGCATGGACACACATGCATTCCAACATAAGCACAAGAGAGTTGATCAGTGGTACATATATCGGGTCCAGCTCGAAGCAGCATCGCCTTAGTGGAAGCAACAATTTAAATTTCGGTTCGTTTCAGTAAAAATGAAGACCCCTGTTGTCTCGCGCCAGATAAGTTCGAAAGGCGGAATTACCAATGGAATGAGGGAACGAAAAGGAACCCAAGCATAGAAGAAATGAAACCAAAGAAAAGAAACTCAATCTTCGTTGCTCTAACGTGCATGGGGGTCAACAGGAAAATGAGAAAAAGAAAAGGACGTTAAATATTAGTAATCACAATCCAGTACCTCAGATACTATCTAAATCCCCTTAATCAGCTTGCTTTAAGAGCCGCATCAACATTCTCGGAGAATCCTGGAGGTTGACTGATTTCAGGTAGCAGATCAATCTGCACAAATAAAAATCAAGCTTATTTTGGATTAGTTAATTTAAAAAACAATTTACAGGTACGTATTTTTATGTCAATGAGCCACCTTTAAATTGGAGTGATGGGTTCTGGTGACCTCATACTACGGGGAAATGCGTGAGGATAAGTTTCGCATGATATGCAGCTTGGAGGAAATGAACGCAGAAGAAGAAACTGAAATGGATAATAGCGAGGAAATCGAGTGAGTAATGTTGAAGTAGCACTTAACACCCCAGTGTGCTATATACAGAAAAGAAACGTAGGAGTTTTAAACGAAGGAGCAAGGTTCAACAAGCTGACAAGTAATAATGGGAAAGCAAAGAAAAAAGTACACGATAGGTAACAGGGCAAACCGGACTTGCAAGTTCAAGAATTCCTCAAGAATGCTACAGAAATTGAACTAAGTCAAACCAAACAAGGCTGCATATAAGCCACCCTTTCCTGAGCGTTTCCATGTGAGCAATTTTGGTAATGATGAAATCCTGCGACTTACCCAGTCAAAAGCCTATGCGAAGCTAAAAAGCATGTGAAACCACGTTAGCTGTGTAAAAAACTAAGAATTTGCGTTCAAAGTAATATTTGGGAACAAGATTTCCACCAATTTACAACTTTTCACAGCCACGATGGTACTATAACCACTTGTATATACTATTGGAATCTACCACCCATTAGCAAACTATAAATGTATAATACATTGTTCATTTTAAAAATTAAGCAAGATTCTCCAAGAAACGAAACTACCTGGGAACAAAGGATAAAAATGTTAAAACTCATGATGGGAGGTTAATCTATCAAATTTAGCTGCACAGCAAGAAAAACTATGAATCAGTTATTAACTGGTTCTGAACTTTTAGGAAATACACATCTGCTGCCAAAAACAAAATACAAGGAACAGCTAGAAAAAATGATTCGAGCATACCTAAGTGACTCAATGCCACAAAAAGTTATGTAATCAACAGGCACATAAATTATGCAGGAAACTACAGTTCGCAAAGTAAGCAAAAGATCCATCCACTTGACTCTAACCAAAGCAGCACAATAAAACACAGCTGCATAACATATACAAGAAAATATTAATCCCACCAAATTAAGATATCGGTCTCTGTTGTTGACAACTTGCACCCTCACTTAAAGATCAGAATCACGTAATAAACAAACGCAATCCCAGAAATTTACGGGGATTGCAGGAGCATGCAATGCATTGCAAAGCTATCAAACCTGAAAACAATACTTATAGTTAGTAATGGAGAGCAACAAGTAACAAAGCAAAACAAAAGAACCCGACGTGAAAAGATTGCACGTCAAGGACTGGGTCCATGGAACCAGAGCAGAAGGCAGTGTAAGAACAACCTGAAATATGGCCTTGCATTAAAAGATTACTTTCCTCTTTTGACATCCTTCTGAATAAATCTCACGCTTACTGAGTTAATGCCAGAACCGGGTCAAATACCAAAACACTTGTGAATAGCATGCTTCCAGTTAAGGGCAATATAATAAATGATTTACCAATTAGTTTGGGATTCAAATGGGAAGAAGAGAGAGTTGCTAGATCCTGATGCACGGGGTAATTAAAACAAGAAAATTAAACTAGGTAAGCCAATGAATGAAAATAAACGGAAAACAAAAAAGAAGTCATATACTATCTATAGAGGAAAATATACCAACCTTAGGATCGAAAAAAAAAACAAGTTTTGAATAGATATCAATAAGCCAGGAAGGAGAGAGGTGTGTGGACTTGGTGAGTGATTGCAGAGGCCAGAACAGAATAATGACCTCAGATGACAGCAATGCGGACCACTAATGTTACTGAGTGAAGAGGGTTGATGAAGTCAAAAATCAGAATACTATACCAGACATATAACTTAGAGAAGAAAACGACGTGTGTGGCAGCGGAAAAATTGATCTCAAAATCATTTCCCTTATCACAATCCCAATTGGCGCAATTGTAAGAGGTAATGGCACAAGCTGAATTAATATCACGCCCAAAGAGTGAGCAGGTTAATTAAGAGTAATATGAATTTCTAGTATTGATACCTTGGAGGGTGAACGGGATATTCCGAATTCATAAAAGGCCTTCTCAATAGCCTTGCAACATAAGGATGGACCAAAGAATGTAATAAGCAGGTCTGAAGCGGCGTATAAGAACAACCAAGCAAATCTAGTTAGAAAGAATTCAACTACAGGCAGAATGCAATAACAAAAAGGAATTGACCTGATATGATCAAAGATTTGGCTCAATCTAACGTGCCCCCAAACTTGATTGCGTCCAATTGTGTCTTCTCAAGCCATGCCCTCAGTAAAACAGGAATACGACACATAATGTACTGAATGATAGAGGGGGTGAACGTCAAAAATCCAATAGATATACCCGAATAACTTCAAGAAGAAAAAAAACGGAGAAGGGCAGCGGATAAAAAAAAGCAGATCTCAAATATCATCCATTCAGAAATCCATTTGTTAAAGGCTTCGATGTTAAACTTATGTCAAGGGGAATTTCAAGTACAAGATCGTTGAAAAATTCGGGCACAATGCTTGGTTGTCAAAGACCGTTGTAATGATGAACTGAATGAAACATTGAAACTACATGTAACAAACACCAGGAGGCGTTGCGAAATAGGTGGTTAAATGAAAATACAAAATAAGACTAAATATAATACTAAGCATGAATAGTAATACATGCATGCCAAAACAATTTACAAATAGGAAAAATCAATGTAGTACAAATAAGGAGTTGGGATGCGAGGCTTTGATTGGGCGTTTGTAAGATCGCGAAAGCAGTGGAAGTGTGGACGCGTAGGTCACATGTTTCATACCCCAGATTGATGGGTGATCAGCGGGTTTTCGTTCTTGTCGAGGTGTGGTTGATTGTTGGGGATGTTCTCACCGATGGGTGGTGGGTGGTAGTGGATTGTTCTTCGCTGAAGTATTGGGTGGTCGGACTTTCCCAGTCTTCAAGTTGTGATTGGTATTTTGTATGAGAATCATCTCATCATCTTCAGTGTAAATCAGAAATTTAAGGCAGTGTGACGGCCGTGATGTATTTCCAGACTTTTGAGAGCTCGAAGAACACCGTTTGCATGGCTGAGGACAAAGGCGGGGTAGTTGGATTCATCGAGGATGATGGAAAAGGCTCGGACAACTTTGGGGTTGGGCAATTTTTTTTAGGGACTCTTAAACTGTAATAATAAAAACTGGAAGGAAAAAACATAATTTACCGGCCAAAGGCTGACGCAACGCTGACGCAGGCGTTTGTGGGAGCATTGTGTCGATTAGGAGTCTAACATCATATATAGGACGCACAATGGTCAGACAAATGGCATGACAAAGAAACTCTAATATTTATAATGATGAAGCACAATATATGGGATCAAACCTATACAACTATAAAACTGCAACCCTTATAAACTCAAAATTCAGCGCATCAGGGCGAGGGGAAAAAACAACAAAAGATGGGCTGCTATTCGCGCACTCGAATACATGGTCCAAATCCATAAGGAAGAAGTGGTTTTTCTTCCCATCATCCCACATTACATAAAAAGGCCAACATCATTTTACTCCCCTAAAACATAGAATAAGCTACCATTGCCTTCAAAGGAAAATGTTGGTGTTAGGAATTATTAGATCCCAGATATACATTACATGGGGTTTTCGCTCATTAATCGCTTTTCATACCATGTAATGAGCAAAACATGGATAGTACTGCTCTTTCAAATTTTTAGAAAAATTTGGCTTTAGCTTCAAAATTTGCCGCAGATATAAATTATTTAAAATAAATGAAATCTTGACCTGAACCCTCTAGATTGTTGGAAATATTCAGTAAGTTGACGTTACAAATATACCAGATAGACAGCATAGCGATTGATAAGATATGACACACGGCAGTAAGTCCAGCAAGAAAGGATACCCGCATATTAAACACTATTTTTCCTCTAACTGTTATCTCATTATGCAATGTTCACCAATAGATTATTGATCTTCCATAAAGTAAATACCACGTTCAAGACCTTATTATAAATTTAAGCTTTGTAGAAGATCCAAGTCTATCCATATGAATAAGTAGTAGTCAAGTGCCTTGGAGCACAGCAATAGTTAAACCGTGACATGATAGATCACTATTAAAGGTGCGTGCAGGGTTCAAACTCTTCATATAACTACTTAACTTCTTGTTAGAGGAAACAACAGATAGCACGACGCACCGCATCTGGTCCTATACCAGATGTTTCAACACAATAAGAGAATATCAAAGGTCTGTTCCACAAAGGTCGCTATCTCGTTTACCAACCATATTATGTGGCAAGGCATTGTGGCCAAAGTGATGGGATCAAAAATTACGAATTGTGAATCATAATTTGGACATAAATACCTCTAAGGAAGTTCTCTTCCTCTGCGGGCAGCAGCCGCAGCAACAAATGTTTCAATATTAAATCAGGGAGCCAAACCCTGGACAGATAACTACACATAGCAGGCGTCACAAAACCAGGCCAAGTAAACTGGACGGCATTAATAGTAGGAGGAGAGGAAAGAGATTTACACACACAAATGTAGTAAAAAAAATCTACGCATAGTAAATTGCTTTGAGGTAATTGACTCGAGAAGGGACCGGAAATCAGTGAGAAGACATCACCGACGAGCTACTACCATCTGGCTGATTTTAGCAAGGAACAAAGATAATTAGCTGAATGATTTGGATGATAAAGGACAATTGCCGACCAATAAGAAACTAACAAGTGGTATGAAATCAAAGACATGCCACTTCTGAATTGCAAGTTGTCTCACTTGTGGAAATGAAGAAGGTTTGTCCAGCAGGAGAGAGTAAGAGGCTTACGTAGTTAGACGAACAGACAGGGATTTCGGAGTCTACTTCTAAATTGAATTTGGGGGGTTCATCTATGTTTTTTAAAGCTGAATCCAAAGAAGAAAAAGAAAAGAGAAAATTTGTGACGCAGGGTGTGTGCCACAGATCCAATCAATGGGAAGGACGGATGAACCCAAGTACCTGAGGACGATAAAAATGAACAATTGAAGTTCATACTACATCATTTGAATACCTGTCCATATAAAATGTCAAAGGAATAGTATCACAATATCCTGATAGCGGACGGAATAATAGCCCAAAAAATATACTTCCAAAGCACTTCAAAACAGTCAAACAAAGATCCTCAATAACTATGGCTAATAAGATTACTATAAATATCATATGAGGAATCGTGTTGAAACTTAGTTTACACGAACAAAATGTTGTCAAAATTGTTTCTTGCACATCAGTTCCCACAGGATTTGAACCAAGTATACACATTGTGCAAAGAAAAAGAAACTCATACATCAGAAACTAGACTCCATTATAAGGGCATGACGACATCATCAAAATTCGTAAAGTAGGGTATAAAAGAAACTAAATAATTAGTAAATTAAGCTGCAAAAAGCACCAATCCTAACTGAAAATCCAGATAACAATTGCCTACCTTCTAACAGGTATAATGTAAACTGAAGCGAAAATGGAATTCAAGAAAAAGAAGTAGCCTATTATATTACAAAATATGACATCATAAATATGATGAGACAGAAAATAATACCAAAACATTTAGTTGGTTCACTAAAACATTGCCTTTACCCAACCGTTATAAAAAGATAATAGACTCTGCAAGCTGAATAGGATATTCCGACGAGAAGGACTACCAAATAAAAATTCAAGAGATTATGTATTGAGCAAAAGATATAGTATATCCCAAAACATGTTAAGAAATGGGGAAACTGAACGACTTTGAAGTGGCAAATAGTTAATAGAGAAAGTTCAGAGCTTCCAAAGTTGATTCCAGCGGAGTTCTGGCAATCTATGGGGTCAATTTAAACATAAGCATTAATAGGCAAATAAAGTTGCAAAAAAACAACAAGTCAAAGAGTTAACCAATGAAAGCTGCTGGAATAGAGAGTTCCATCTTCATATGCACAAAAGAAGTCAGAAGTTTTTCTTATAACAAGATGAGCCTCTTATTAAAGGATCGGATAGTCTAATTTGGGTACTAGAGTTGGGGAATACCCCATACCCGTTTTAAACACTAGCAGTATCCGTATTTCCCCAGACATCGCTTGCCTAATTTGAGAAGTATAGATGAACATTATTTGAGAAAAAATTAATAGGTAGACAAATGTACAATTCAAAGCATCATGCATGTGGTCCCACCATAGTATAGAAGTGATCAGTAACCAAGCTTTAAGACGGCTGCAAACCATGCATCTATCTGTATTGAAGTATCTTACTTCATTATAGCAGTTCTTTCATTTCTTTATAAAGACACGTAAAGTTTACTTTCATACTAATTTGCTTTTGAACATCAGACAACTACTACCAGTTACCAGAAAATATCACAGGAAAGTAAACAAATCACACAAAGCAAACGAGAAGAGCCATGAAACAACAGACAGTTTAATTGGTGATGATTGACTTGGGTTCGTAATGAGATTGAAACTGCTTAAAAAACCAGCACAGGGACGTTAAACCAAGTGAGATCCGAACTATACCCAAGAAGAAAATATAAAGCAGGAATGCAATGGAGAAGAAACACAATAAGTGAAATCTGAAATCCCGACCTACCATAGGGAGAGGAGAAGGATACACCTGAGGGCTTGCGCAGTGGCCAGAAACAGAGGGGAAATAAACTGTGAGTGAGGATGGTCCTAATTGAGTCAGAAAGAGAGAAATAAACTGTGAGAGAGACGATACCTGGAGCCCCCTTCGAGGGCCTTGAGAGGCGA
>CM018901.1:15994145-15996645 GCA_009663005.1 Actinidia chinensis
AACTGAAACAGGCGATTGTTAATTTGCACGGTGGTATAACACAGGAGGATTTCTTTTGTCTATACGAGTGTTAGGTCAAGTTCGACCCTTGAACGGTGGGACTTGCCTCTATCACTAACAATGTCACGTGTTGCTTTTAGAGGCGGATATTGGTCTTCTTCAGACTTTTCCCTTTCTCTATCACCATAGGTTCATAAAAACAGTTTCTCCCCCCTCACCAGAAAACATCTCTTCCTCCTGATCTATGCTCCCCCCCTGAAGAGATGGAGAGAGGGAGAAAAAAAAAGGACTCGGTTTTCCCAAAAAGGTGACGTCCAAGAGACCAAAAAACTTCCTAGATGAAGGATTCTCAACATTTATAGCCCTTCTGGGTAGGGGAGTATCCTATTAAAAATACACTTATGAGCCTTAGGACCAAACTTGCCACCAGAGGGATGAGAGCATGCACAAACACACCAACACCAAAAAAACTAGTGGGGGAAGACTTGTACATGAAAAATGACTAGGAAGGGACACTCAATAGGTGTTAAAGTTAGGACACTGGCTGGCCATTCATTAATAAGAGTAAGCCTGCAGTCAAAATCGCCTCACCCAGAGATACTTGGGAACATTCAGGTAAACAAAAGAGAGCGAGCTCCTCAGCAAGATGACGATTTTTGCGTTCAGAAACTATTTTGTTGTGGAGTACCACCACAAGTCAGTCTGAAAAGAATACCATTGTCATCAAAAAAAAACTCAAAACTCGTGTCAATATAATCAGTGCATGTCACTACGGAGAATTTTAATATTGAATCAAGGGTGTGAACCATTGAATGAAAAAGGACTAAAACAAGAAAAAACTACTTTTTGATTAAGTAAAAATCCACCCAAGTACACGAGAAAAACGTCAATAAAGTCACAAACCACGATGCCTTTCAGAGATGGAATAGGGGAAGCCCAAACATCAGAATGAATAACCATAAATGGAGAAGCACTCCTTTTATTAATAGGGGCATAAAAAGAACGTTTTGTTTACCAAGCTCACAGGCCTCACACAAAAAAAATGACTCCAGAAACAATGTTAGCTAATTTGGAAAAAGTTTTTCTAAAAATCCCAAAGGAGGGATGACCCAAATCTACGTGCCATGATGAACTCGAAAGAGCTGAACCCTTATTCTGCTTGCCAGAGCTAGACCACATGACATAGGGAATGAGGTGCAGACTCCAAAAAGTAGAGGCCCACCATGTGCTTACCACTTCGCAAATCACCTTCCCCGTTTCCAGTTCCTGAAAAATACAAATGAGTAGCGAAAAAATTTACGGAACAATTTGCAGAACGAGTAAGGCTACTAAAGACAGAAGGTTAGTGGCAAAATTTGGAATATGAAGCAACAGGAGAGAGAAGAAATAGAAGGAGAAAAGCGAACGAAACCTTTCCATGAAATAGCAGAGAATGACCCATCTGCTATTTGACCTTATCCTTACCAGACATGCAAGTTAAGAATCCAAATATAGAGGAACAACCTGTCACTATGTATGAAGCAACCGGAATCGATAATCCAAGTTTTTTTTGAATTACAGAAGAGACAGTAAATGGGAGGCATTAGCTGCAGATACCTGGTGAGCCAAAATAAGATGAAGTGGAAGTGGGAGCAATAGTAGGTGATGAACAACCTGAGCCACAGAGGCCTGGAGAGCTTGCCATCTCCCCTGGAGAAAAACCACCAACCTGTCAGATGAATATGAACCCGAACAGGCGAAAAGCAAAAACTTGCAGATATGAAACATGGGCCTGAGCCGAGGACGCACGGTACTCGACCACGAAACTGCGTTCCACTCCCTCGCCAAGAGGAGGAAGGCCATGTACTTCCAACGAAATTCTCTGGTATGGCCGGTGTTCTGACAGTAAATCACACAGAGTGACTCACGATCGTAGACATACTAGTGCAGCTGTGACTTACCCCCTTGTGGAATGGAAAATCAAGGCAGAACGATCAGAGGGAGGAGTATGAAACATAGCACCTCTCCTGCCTCTCCTCCTGCTGCACAATCGCAATAAGCCTCTCCCAAAGACGGAAATGGAACAGACCCTAAACACTTGCACCCGAATTTGATCATATTCCACATCAAGGCCAGCAAGAAAATCATAACACGTTCCTTCTCCAACCTCTTTAACCAGCTTCCCGGCATCCGCCAGTAAAAACAGCCTCGAATCCTTGATTAAAAATCAACTCCTGCCAACACCCCACTCAACTCGCAAAATACTCTGCCAACAGACCGATGGTGTTGTCAACGTGCGAAGTTTCTTCCTTAGTCAAACACTGAGCATCAGTACCCTGCGAGATAAGTCTGTTTTGCTGTGCGTCCAAAATTTTGTGTGGGGTCCAAAAAGTAAGAAAGTGTGAGTATATCATCTCGCCATAGGAATTTAAAACAACCATGTCATAACTAGAGATTTCTGAGACTTAAATTTTTAAGGCAACAGCTCCTCAGGCTGGAATAACAGGCCCCTCAATGAACT
>CM018901.1:16183738-16193738 GCA_009663005.1 Actinidia chinensis
CACAAAAAAAAATACCCTGTTGCATGAAGGAAAAAAAAAAAAAATTAAAAATTATTCAGAATTCAGAAGTTTATCTTGACGAGGCGAAATAGTTTTCAACGGTGATATATTGATATATGGAAAATATTCTAACTACTATATAACTAGAATCTTTTTGAAAATTGGGGCGACAGTCGTCTCCAACCACCCAAGGATCCTTGAATTTATCATGGATGACACATCAACGTGATACTCGGCTAAGAAAGTCACATAAAATAAATAGATAGGACGAGCTTGTATTCTACACTGATTGTTCTTCAGTCATTTTCTTAGTTTCATTTTATTAACCAATCAAATTTGGTACAATTCGATAATCCACCGGTGAATTCATTATTTCCAGTGCCTATCCTTTTGGTCCAAAAAAATAGTTGGGTTCCACTAATTTATTTATTTTGTTGATTGTGGTTGTGCAATCTTGGTGATTCCGTTGATTGCATATCTCTAATTAATTCAATCACGTTTCATGGACATTTTCAAAAAAAAAAAACACCATTAACACTAATAATTCTCTGATATAAGATTTTTTGGATTATATGGATTGCGTGATTTAGTTGTTTTAAAATATATTTTTTAACTATATATTAAAAAACATAAAAAAATATGTCATAATTAACTAATATAAAAAAATAAAAATATGTATATTTAGTGGATACCATTCGGATATTTTTATAGATTTTACTGTACAGATGTAATGTATGTGTACTAATACCGGTTAAACATATTTCATAGTTAAAAACAGTGACTATCCATCTCAAAGTAATTTATGAAGTATTCATAGATCTATTGAAAAAATAATATATCAGTGTTAAGGAAAAATATGTTGCTAATATTTTCAGGCTGTTAATATTGGAAATTTGGGATATGTAAAATTCTTTCACCTGCTATCTTTCGTGTATTATTTTTGTTTAAAAGTTGATCATAACAAATATTAGATCCCACAATCGAGGAGAATCTTATAATATATTGAAGGAATCAAATAAATTACTTTTTGCTTAAAAAAAGGAAAAAAAAGAAAAAGGAAGAGGGAACGATGTATGTATAGTGTCAAATAAATTAATTTATTTAGTTAGTAATCCCTACCACTCACAATAATATCTTTGCAATTTAGCCACCAAATACCATCAGATTCACAAAATCAACAATTGTCTGATAATTTATTTTAATAAGTGTCTTTTTATCAATTTTACCTATCATTATATTCATACGTGAGGGATTCACGACGATTTTAATAAGTTAGACAACGAAAATAAATGATCTCAAACAAGTTAAGTTGATTTTTTTTATTCTATAAGCCAAAACTCAATAAGCAAAAGGATGTGTGAATCAGAGGCAATAATATCCCCATAATTACACCATATAAAATATCTAGAAAGCAAAATTGTATATGTCATCGATCTCATTGTGAATTAATTGGATTTTTTGTCCTTTTATGAAGATTTTAGTTATTTTTTCTGATTTATCTACGGAAAAACGAACCCAAAAAAATTTTGAACAATATGAATAGGGTGAAGGAATGATAAAGAAAACATTGAATATGTATATAGTACAAAAAATTACATTGACAATACTTTAAGTTTGACGAAAAAAAAATAATAATAAGTAAATTAGAGGCATCTAACTCTTCGTTTATCTTATCTAACTTTCTCTTCAATAAATTTTCGTCCCAAGCACAGACTAATACCAGTGGCGATCCAGAACAAAATATTCAGGGGGGGCAACCATTAAGAGAAAAATAATAATTAAAAATATTATCGGAAAACCAGAACACAACGTAGATTGATAAGCCCAAAAGTAAACCAAAAAAAATATATTCATTGTAAGTTTCTAATAGACATTTACAATTGACCACGACGAGTCTTCATCGTTTGAAAGTTTTGCATGATAGTTTCATATCGATGGAATCAAAAAGATCTTTTCTATATATACTATCAAGCTATTTTCATCCATTCATCAACCCATTCTGGTCCGCAACCGATTATTCCACAATGTTCATAGCAGAAAATACCCCTCAACAGTAGCGTTGCCAACTGGCAATATCAATGACAAAAGTCAAAAGCAAGTAAACTAACGGATGGATAAACTTGTTCTTCCGTAGTCTACCATTTTTTTTAGCAGAAAATCAATAAGTCCATAAACCTTGAAAGTCATACTAGAGAGCATTGGTCAACCATATAAGTATCGCGTTGATCATGAAGTACCAAGAGCTTCCAACGATGAAAATTCTTTTGGATACAATTCAGCAAGTCGAACAATTTTTCTTGTCAAAAAAAAACAAGCTAGAGAATGGTTAGATGGACTCAAAAAAAAAAAAACATGTCAGCAAAGAAGCAAACTCGGTGTTTGACTCAGTGAAGCGGGCATTTAGTTCTGGCATTTAGCATATCTATAACCGTGTTTTGTTAAAGTTTAGATCAACTCGATAAGATGCAAGTTTGTCATTTCTGAGCTTTAACCTCCTCCGGACCTAGAGTATATAAACATACAGTCATATAAGAACATCTAATTTCATGCTTTTCACAAAAATTGAAAAACATAGCAAGTAAACACTCCACCCACTTTTCTAATCATGTGGAGTCTGCTATTAGACACTTGAACCAAAAGTCATGGCCTTACAATATCTTGATCTTTTCGTTGCAATGCCTGTGATAATTCAATTTGTAATACTGTAATATCGCTCTCATCAAATGAGATAAAGTACAAAATCCAAAAGGATTGTATGAATGCAACAAGACATTTGCTTCAGCAGTTGTTCAGAATTTGAACTATCCTCTGAAATCATTTCAAGCAACAATCACCGCCTGAAGAACATATCTATCAAGCTAATCAAAGTACCATAGTGGATCCACAAAGTGTTATCACAGCCGTTTGAGATGGCTTTCTTGATTTAACCCTTGCCCACTTGAAAGTATTCCTTTATTGAGTGATCAAACAACTTTTTGAAGCTTGTTTCTCCTTAAGAATATTCTCGACGTTTACATGATGCCCCAACAACATTCACCACATTGCTAACCAAATTAAAAAGTAAGGCAATCCATTTTGCTCTTCCCTTTCATCCTTGATCATGATTCTTTGCCACCGGCCACAAGAGCTAATTGTAGTTGAGTGAGCAACGCAAATGAACGTAATATGCACATGGATTCGCTTTCAGAATAAGTTGCTTAAGACCTTAGCTCACCCGCATGTTACTAGACCACCATCATAACCTTGCCCACGTAATCTTGAAATACTCAATCCTGCCTACACAATAGATCTCCCACAGCTTTCTGAGTGAAGAGCACGGTATTTGTAACATGTTCATAACCAAAAAGCCGTTCAATCACGGCCCTTTCTTTGTTGACATACCGTATTACAGCCTGCATTTTGCTCCTTAATTGATATTATCACGGGCTTGTCAATCAAAATAGAAAAAAAGTGCATCCACCGAGGATCTTTAATAACACATGATAGTTTCGATGAGCTACACTACAATGTCTTTTGAATTTCGGGACGCTACCATTTTCAGATTTTGGCGGAGCATTATTCAAGGCAAACAGATTTGACATCTTCAGTGTGTTCAGCAAGAAACTTCAAAAGTCAAGAAAATTTTTTGGCTACTTAACTTTCGGATTCATCATGACCACGAAGATGCAAGCCTTGTCTTAAGAGAAAACGAAAAACATAATCAATTGTGCATTCAAGCGTGTTCGTATTCCATTCGAGCTTGGTCAGATGCTTAACAAGAACTGTATGAATATGTTGTTTGATTCAACAAGTCTTGGCATTTACTCCAAGCTTGAGTATGAACACTATTGGACCTCCTACATGAACATATAATTTTTCTTTCTTCTTCCAATTTGAGAAACCAACAAAAGATTCCACCGCCTGCATTGATATACGATATCAGGTTTGAATAGATAACAACATAGACAGAATGCTTTTTTTTTTTTTGTTTTATTTTTTTTACAGCATCTTGTCTTTTACTATACTTAACCAATAGGAAATTCACTAATACCAAGCTGATAAATCGTCGGCTGATTGTCCAAAGCTTGGTTGTGGAAATCCTTCATATATGAGGCTGACAAGGACCCCTTGCCAGATAGCTATCGGATTTGTCTCGATCATTAGGATTGTAATCCATAATTCGAGTCCGAAGCTAGGATCTGCAGTGAGTCAGCCAAGTGATTCTACGCGGCTTTGTTTTAAGGGAGAAGTATTATCCTCTTTGAGTATAGACATATGAACAAATGATTTATTTAAAATACTTATCCATGACTTGCTTAAAATAAACTTGCTCAGACAAAAAAAATTACATAACATCATATTAACTTAATTCAAAAAAACAATCAAAATTAATCAACTAACTGCCCAAATTGTTCGAGAAAAAGTAATCAAATATGGAGTTTTTTTTGAGGTTTGCTTCGCTCATAGCTGGTCATTTTCTTTCCACTAATTTTAAACGTCACGATTTGGGATTACGCATATTTTCAAATATCCTATGCTCCACTTGAGTTTCAAAGTTCTCTGGTTTCAGCCTAATGGAGTAAAAGTAAAGTTTATTTTGATATTATTTCAGAGCACAAGTTAAGGGTTTTGTGCCCTTGTGGCCGCTCATCCCTACTAAGCTCACTGTGGAGGATACTCTCCGGTCTGCCTCTCATTGATAAGCACTACTAAAATAAGCAAAAGGGAGAATTAATCTTTTTTTTCTTAATTTCACAAATAAAAAAACTATGAAACAACGTAGAACAAAAAAAAAATATTTCAATTTTTGTCATTAGTCTAATTTTATTCAGAGAAATCCAATCCAAAACCCTAGCATCAAAAGTCAATAACGATAAATTCAAACATCCATCAAATTTAATAACAAATAGAAAAAGTATACACAAATATACATAATTGATTACGATGGAGTCGAATCTAACAGAGATGGTGGCCGTTCGTCGGAGTGAACTGTGAAACTTTGCGCGAGGGGGAATCCTAACGTATTTCCGATCGAGATTCAAAGTGAAACCAATTTACAGTTGAAGAAATATAGAACAAGAGGGAGCGAGAGAGAGCCGAGACGGGTGAGTTTTCAACTGGTCAATCAAAGAGGAAACTTGTTAGATGTAGGTTTCTCAGTGGTTTGGGGGTTTAAACTTTTAAAAAACTAATTACGCCACAGGGCCTCAAATTTAATAATCTTGTTTCTTGGCCAAACACAGTTGAATTATTATACTATGACCCCAATTTGTGAGGGGGGGGCAAACTTACAAAAATTCAAAATTATAGGTAAAAATTTTTTTTCAACTTGAGGGGGGGCCGCTGCCCCTCTTGGGCCCACATTCAATCCGCCCCTGCTCATCCCTAATAAGCCTCACTGTTGGAGAATACTCTGCGGTTCTCCTCTCATTGATAACATCACTACTAAAATAAGCAAAAGGGAAAAATTTAATCTTTTTTTCTTAATTTCACCAAATTAAAAACTTGAAAACAACGTAGAACAAAAAAAAAATATTCATTTTTGTGTCATTTCGTCTAATTTTATTCAGTAAATCCAATTCCAAAACCATAACTAGCAAAGTCAAATAACGATAAAATTCCAACATCCATCAAATTTATAACAACTAGAAAAAGTAGACACAATATACATAACCGTATTACCGATCGAGAGTCGAATCTCACCAAGATTGTCGGCCGTTCGTCGGAGTGAAACTGTGAAACTTTTGCGTCGAGGAATCTAATCGATTTTCCGATCGAGAAGATTCAAAGTGATAACCAATTTACCGGTGAAGAAATATAAGAACAAGAGAGAGAGAGATGCCGAGACGGAGTGAGAAGAGTGAGTTTCGAATGGTCAAAGAGGAAACTTGGAGATTGTTTCTCAGCTGATTTGGGGGTTTTAACTTTTAAAACTAAATTCGCCACCGGTCCCTTCAATTTAAATAATCTTGTTTTCTCTTTGGCAAACCCAAAGTTTGAATTAATTTCATACTATACCCCAATTTTTGAGGGGGGCAAACTTTACAAAAATTATAAAATTATAGGTAAAAATTTTTTTTTTCAACTTGAGGGGGCAAAAGCTGCCCCTCCTGGGCACCCATTCAATCGCCCCTGCTAATTACTTAAATAATTAATTGATTACTCAAACAAACACGACGTCCAACACGTTTGTTTCTATGAGCGCCATTACGCCGGGTATCACTTGGCCAACGCTTAATTGCACCCTCTTGCCCAAAGTTTTTATTTTCTCTTGGCCATTTAACTACTAATGAAATTTACAACGTTGCTTAATTACACCTTGTCTAAACGCTTAATACTCGTTGCTTAATTGCCCCCGTGCCTTTAAAGTTTTCTCTATTTTTTACTTTGGCCATTTAACTAGTAATTTCCCACATTCCTAGCCTTAGTACCTACATGAGTGGAGTGCAACAGCCATCAAAGAATGACGGAAAATGCCTCTTAGATGGCGCGTGGTTGCCACTAGTACATCACAAGGGCACATATAAATGGGGTTTTCCTAATTGTAAGGCACTAGCGTATAACGTGTATCTTAATTTTTGGGTACCATGAAAGTCATTTTTTTTTTCGCAAATTAGTCAAGAATTGGAGGGAATTTCAACCAATTTTGTTATCAAGGCTCACGCCACCTTATTTTTTGCTTGTTCTAAAAGAGAGAAAAAAAAAAATCTCTTTAAAATGGAATTCCTCATATTGTTATTTTGTTGTCTTTAACAATAACGGATGAAGACTCCTAGATTTGCCAAATTTCCACCACATCAATATGTGAATTCCATTAGTATTCCTCATCCTTCAAAAAATGTATGAGACCTTTCTCTCTCTCAACAAATTTTGCTCATTTTTAAAGAAGTCTTTTTTATAAGCGGGTAGGACCCATGGTGACAAAAAAAAAAATCAGAGTTCATGCCTGGGCTAATAATTTGGGAAGATAAGTAATACCTCACTTCCATATAGATGAAGAAATTGTTCATACTGAGAGTTGACTGCTAAATTTATTTTACACATTATTTTAGGAAATGCTTGTTCTGAACTGGAGTTTTTGCGTCCATGTGTGACTATGGCATTTTCCATTATGCAAATATGCATTAGTTTAAAGTGCAATGTAGACAATTATTATCAAGCGAAAGAAGAAAAATGAAAAATTTAGGGGCAAAAGTGGCAATTTTCCTCTTCACTAATGCCATCCTGGTTTGATTCCTCACATCATTCTAATTTGAAACCAACCCCAATACATCCCTATAGAATTTAAATACCACCCTTCTCCTACATCAGTCTCATCAACCGATAAAAAAACTTCTCAAAACTTCTCTATCTCTTCTTTACATTCTTGACTTATCTCCCGAAGCATCAAACCATGGCTGCTTCACAACAATTTTCACTAATCCGCTTCTTCACTTGCTCTCTCTTCTTAAAGGAACTCTTGGTGATGCACATAGTTCTTTCTTATCAATCTCTCTATTTGGCCATGTAATGTGTGCATATGCATGCAAAATTACATGCATGTATTTAACTGTTTCGTGTCAACCGTTCACGTAAGATTTTACTTAGTCCGTAAACTTCAGAACCCTTGACACAAGCTGGATCTGACACCCATCATAAAAAATATGTATTTAACCATGTTGTTGTTTTTCTTAGGAGATATTTTATGTGATGCAACTTGCCTACAAGCAGTGTATTCTTTCCCCCCCGCCATTGCATCGTCTGGAAAGAGGTGTTTGTTTGGAAACTGGATACCCATGCAAAACGTTGGAGTGGGGGGCAAATAGGAATGGCTTCCAGACATAGAGACCGACACGTTGTGTGAGGCGCATGCGTGGCTAAACCGCAACTCCGTTGGATTTCATCCGATAAGTTTCTCGAACCAACAATTTTCTTGCCAAGCTTTCTCTCACAAATTATTACCAGGAATTGCCCCAACATTATCGATGTCTATGTTAAGTTGGTTAGGCAGACGGAAAATATTTTTACAGGACGTATACATACGTCCTCTCTATATAAGAACTAGGGATAGTGGCCCACGCGATTCATGTGCAAAAGATTAATGTTATTTTTTATTTTTGTTATTTATTTTTTGCGACTGCAATTACTAACAAATATTGACGATAATTTCAACATTCAAAGATATGTGAGCCGATTGTAAGGTGTCATAGTTAAACACGGCGCTTTGAATCTCTCTCTCCCCTACCCAACCTCAGTATAATTACTTACCTCTCTCTTTGATTTTGATAATAGGATTGCATTCCACGTTGGACATAGAATGCAGGAACACAAAACAATGGTTTTAGCCTGTGTCAAACACTATTTTTTTGACAATTTCTGTCTTTAGGTTCTTAAAGTCCGTATCTTTTCATTGAAAATGCACTCTACAACGCACAATTACACATTGAGACTCGTGTATTTGTAATTTGCAAATCACGACATGCGACCAGTGTGCATTAACACATAGATCGCATAGATTGTTGGGGAGAGAGCATTCCTTGCCTTTTTTTTTTTTTTTTTTTGGCAAATTCATCTTATATATAATAGATAGTTTTAAATAGTGTATCTTTTTACTATTCTCCCATGGAATAATAAACACTTTCATGATCATGCTCCAATAACATTTTTATGATCATATCTTGCTTTTGGCTAACTTTTGAGCTTTTGCAAATAGCAATTTCCTTACAACTTCTTCATTTTATTGAACTTTTTTTGAACATTTAAAATTTTCAATTATGGTATTTTTTCCTTGATTAAATCTATTATAAATAATTTGGCAGGCGGAACATTTGCTAAATCTATGTGCCGAAAAAAGATCCCTCTTCACCGCAAACATGTTGGAACGTTTGAGCCTACGGTGCTGCCACTGGTCCTATTCATGCTGCACTTGCGTCCTTGGGTGCCAATGAAATTAAACTTATGCGCTCGGGTTGATGCATCGAGTCGATTGCTTCCTTAAATCAGTGAAGCTGGTTCAAAATTGGATGCCCCTACCCGTATTGCTTTCATTAAAGCAGTGAAGCTGGTTCAAATCGATGCCCCTAAATCGATGCCACTACCCCTATTGCTTTCATAAATCAGTGATGCTGGTTCAAATCGATGCACCTACCCCTGAACCTTAAATCACTCGCAAATTTCGGATTTCAAAACTTTCACCATAATTGGAATAAAAGATTATATCACAGTGGAATAATTACTTGGAGATGAAAGGGTTTCGAGTTCAATGCTTTGTATTGTGTTTGTCAGTTATTAATTCTGTTAAATATTGTATGGATCTGTCATTATTAATGAAATAAATTTGACTAAATGTATCGAGAGCGTCTAAATTGAATCTTCTTTTTATTTGAATACGTTGTTATTGATTCATGCAAACGTGTTTTATTTGAGGAATATGTTTCACGATGTCTTTTCATCTCTCACACGATATTGCATAATCAACACCGTTCTAAATTTTATAGTGAAAAAAATGTGACCCACCATGAAAGATTGGAGCAATATAAAAGTGAAATATTACGATGAAATATTATTGTGCTTAATTTATATTTGTACTAGGAGACATATAGCAATATTTCCAACTCATACTCGCAATAGCAGTGAGAGCAACTCATACAAGTAATAAAAAAAAAATTGGACAAAATCCTTTGGTCTTTCATTGCAAAAGGGCAATCGCGTATACGGTTTGTCGATTATTGCTCCATCGTTAGACTTCAGTTTTAATCGGGACGATAACCCTTCACTAAACCACCATCTAAATAATTTGCCTTGGATTTGGAGCTGGGTCCGCAATGGTTTTTGGTTTTGGAAAATTATTACTATTGAAAGTGGCTTTGAGTTCTACCCTTCAAATTTTTTTCTAATAATTTTTTTTCTTCTTCCGGAATTTCTAAAAAGTTATAAATTTGTGGAGAAGTTAAAAAATATGTAATAATGACATAGAAACGTTTTTCCATTATAAAAAATATTTTGAAGAAAGAATCATAATAATGTTTTACTATTTATTAAA
>CM018901.1:16228738-16246914 GCA_009663005.1 Actinidia chinensis
TAAATAATGGGGTTCCTTTTTTTGGTCGGAGTGTGGCCCATAGGTGGCTAGTGTATCACTTATTTACTGTGTAGAGTTAATTGTTCTAAGAGGCAGCTGCAAATATTTCTCAGTGCATATAAGTTGAGACAATTATTAGAGGTGAGCGAAGTGGATTTTTAATTGAGATAGTGATTGGATATCGGATCAATATTACTTTTGGTTTCAACAAGTCTTCATGAAATTTATAAAATGAATGCATCGATTATCAAGACGTGAGTCTGATCGAAGCCCCGAAAAATCCAAAATTGAACCTACCATATTTTTTGAACCGAGAGGAGGTCAGCCCCACTCAGAATAGTCATAATACTTCTCAAAGTGTGATCGTAAGGACACTAGTAAGAAATTATAGGTATCATTTTTTTTATTTGATTTTGATTGTATTATATTATGTTTGAATGACAAGAATCTTGAGAAGAACGAAAATACTATTTCTGGTTCTCATGATTTCACCATTTAAATGTAACAGAATGAAAATGTGATTTCATCTCTCTCATCCAAAAACACTATTTTCTTTTTCGATTTGTCTTGATTAGAGAAATTGAAAAAGTAAAAAAAAATTACAATTTTTCTTACAAAAAGCCATAAATTCTAAATGAATTTTTAAATGATTAACTTTTACAATCTATTTGGAATATTTTTTTATTTTAATAACTTTTCTTCTAGTGCTTTTTAACTTTTTCGATTCTTTAAATTGACGAACCAAAAATAAAAGATCTTAATAAAAATAAATAAAAAATGACAATTAAATATAAATTAATATAACAATTTTATTTATTCAAAATTGGACCAACTGTGTTTTTTGAAAAGTATGTAAAATCAGTTCCAATCTTATTTATAAATCTCTAAACTTTTTATTACCACAAGTCACTAATTCCGAATGATTTTTTTAAATGATTAATTTTTAACAATCTAGTTGGCTGGGCTTTGATTTTTAATGTTGGACAAATATAAATCCACCACCGAGGGTTTGGTCAAATATCGTCTCAAGTCTCATAATTTAAAATACTGATTTCTCTCTCTCTCCCTCACCACTAAACAACCAAGTGAAATGGCTAATAAATCCCTAATATTTTTTATGCATAAAGTACTGGGGGGGGGGGGGGGGGGGGGAGGGGGGGGGGGGGGGGGGGGGGGGAGATCTCTGCCCAACGACCCACCCTGGCCCCTCTCCACCACCCCACCCCATCATCGACCACCATCAATTCCTTTGGGTTAACGTTTTAGAGGTCTAATGGGGAGAGAGAGAATCGAACATTGGTTTTTGGCTATTTTGGTTTCTTACTATATTTTTGAGATTTTGGTAATTAATTGGATTTTGGCACGTGTTACAAAAAAAAAGAGAGAAAAGGGATAAAACTGGGTATTATTTGAAACTAAACTGATGACAGAGGGAAATCGTTATACAAATGTAAATTTGGAGGCTTAGGATGTAATTTATAGAACTATGTGGGTGAGGTTGTATTTGACAAAAATCTGGGTGTGGTATTTATAGTTTTCCCTTATTTTTTTTGATCTATGGAAAACCCTAAAATAATTATCCAGAAAACCGAGACGCCAAGATAAAAGAAAAAGGAGAAGTTACAAAACATCCCAGGGTTTTACCTAAACATATTAAATTCTCTAGTTGTAATTATAATAAAACCCATCATGGAGAATGATGGGTGTAATTGGTTATTGTTGATGGTGCACTGTAATAGTTGTGCTTGACGGCTTATAATTTGTTTGATAACTGAGGTAAACTCAGTCAGGATATTAATTACTACATAGAGAAATACGAGGAGGTGATTATGGAGGTTGTAGTGGGGTCCCCAAATGGGTGGATGTGGGCGCTCCACGTAGGCGAGTCCGTGTACTACTACGGGCTCGAGTCGTTATACATTACTCTTTTGATAATACCGGTAAACATCGCTGTTTTTATATTTTGGAAATTTTATTTTTCTAACACTACAAACACTCCATTTTTTGATATCTACCTCCAAATAGGAGTGTAGAAAATCAATACCATAATGGTGTTGATTTCCTACACTCCTATTTTGGAGTGTAGATAAAAAAAAAAAAAAAAAAAAATATTATTTTTTTGAGTGTAGAAATCATTCCCTTTCATTTTTTCTTATTTAAACCCAGGACTTTATTGCGTATGGACCCAAGCCCAAAACCATAAACGTCGTCACCCTCCTGTTCTCGCTCTCGCACGAGCAAGATCGCTGGCGTATCAAAGAGCAAATGGGTTGTCGTCTTTAAGTAGAGTAGCGTCTAATCAAATTCCGCAATTGTCACATGCCGAAATCAATGTTCGGTAATTTCTTCTCTTATCTTGAAGTAGCAGGCTAGCAGCTAAGCAGCCAATTATGAGTTCTGTTAAGGAATTTAAGTTGATTTAATGCACATTCGGGGATCTTCTTCAATTTCTGGATCCACCCCCACATTCCTTACTATTTTTTCCATTTCTGTAGGAATGTAATAGGCAAAATAGTGTATACGTCCTAAATTTAGGATCTAAATTCGTTTCCTTCCTAATCTTGTTATTTCCTTTTCCTTGTTCTTATTGGCTCCTATAAATAGGAGACGTCCTTTGTATTAAAATACCATTAAAATAGAAAAAACATTCATTTCTTTTACATGGTATCAGAGCATCACGTTGTCTGAAACATTTGTTCCTTTCTCAAAAACCCCAAAAACAGCAACCATCTTTCTCCTAGCCAACACACATGGCGAAAAAGATACAATATCCAAACTTCGCCAAGCCCGATACCAACAAATACGATAATCCAAATGACCCCTTTTATACCTTGCATCACTCTGACCAACCTGGGCTCATACTCGTCACGCATTGCTGACTGAAGAAAATTACAACAACTTGGAGCGCGTTCCATGCTCATGGCCCTAAGCATCAAGAATAAAGAAGGCTGTCGTCACAACAATCATTTCGACGCCACCAATACCTTCCATCATTGAACCTTCCAACAATGGGCGCTGCAGACAATCTTGTAAGCATGGGCTTTTCAATTCAATCTCGTAGTAATTAAGCAAGCGTTATATATAATGAAGGGCTTATGAAATCTGGTCTATTTGAAAGAAGCTTTTCAAACGACTAATTTGTCCACCTTTCTCATATTGAAGAAGCCATTCATGATTGTAACAGGACAACATAACTGTGTCACTTCTACAAACCTACACCAAGTTCAAGGGGGCCTTTGGGTGAACCGACGCTTGTGTTGTATCCCAACTTGCACTTGCGTGACTGTGAAGGAGGTTTTTAACAAGTTCCAACAAAGTCAACGACCATGAAGTTTTCATGGGGCTTAATGAAGCCTACGCTGCTGTTCTCGAGGACAGCTTCTTTTCTGCTCATGGATCCGCTTCCTACCGTCAACAAAGCTCACTCTCCATTCTTTATCCAAGATGAAAAGCAAACGGGAATATCAAGGAAGTGCTTGTGACTGAAACTCAGCCTTTGCTGTAAGTAACAACTCACGAAACTCTGAGAGACTTCGCACCAAAGAATCCTCATTTGAAATGTGGAATTTGGTGACAAGCTGGGCACACTTCAGAACATTTCGAGCACATCTTAGTGTGATTATTGTGGGCGGGAGGTCACACTATTGATGTTTGTCGCAAACACAAAAGACGAATTCTGCAGACGTTAAATCAAATCAGGAAAAGCAAACGAACTTTCCCTCCAAGTCAACCATGTCAATACAATACACTGCAAATGAAACCCACCCGCTTACACCTCTTCACTCTCACGGCAGAACATTACCAGATCTCAATGACAATGGCTGAATGGAATACGTCCAATTCCATGGCTTACTCATGTCGGTCGTAGCTCCGCCATAAGTGATCTCTCATTTAAAATCTTATGTGGGCTCTGTTTCTTTTCTCTGAAAAGAAATGTATTGGATACGTGACATCAGGAGCCCAGATCATATTGTTTGCTCTGTTGATTTATATTGACTACAACGCTCGTATTACCAATCGAACTGTGCATCTTCCCAATTGAGCATCCGCCCGCTGTCACACACATCGGGCAGTATCCATTTTGCTGATTTTTCGTTGCAACATGATTGCTATGGTCGTTCCTTCCTCAAATTAAACTTAATCTCTATTAGTGCAAGCTTGTTTGTAAACTCCCACTACCTTGCCCCATTCACTAAACGATGCTTGTATGCGACAAAAAGACAAGGACCATAACAAATCGGGGAAGATGATTGGGACGGGAAACTCTTAGCGCAGAGGACTTTAACTACCCTGATTCTATACTTCCGCAGACAAACCCAGATGCTAACTACCTCATTCCAAAAACAACCTGTCAGGAGTCCGTCTCCTCTCCCCGATGAGATTCCCTCCCCTATCCTTTTGGCATCAACGTCTGGTCAACCTTTTCAAATAAGAGTCTTCGTTTGCTTGTCGGACACCAATCACATTCTGTTACAAACATAAAGCTTTGTGATGTTTCTGATTGTTTATATTTGCCCATTGCTAACAAAATGTCTTTCTGCTCCATTCCCTCAAGTTCGAGTGCATACTCATACACCATTTGAATTGATTCATTTGATATCTGGGGAGGTACCATATTCCTTATTCCTTCCTGCACTAATGGGGGCAGTCGCAAGGCCACTGTGTCCCTCTATTTTCTTACTCTCGTCGATGACTACACTCGATGTCATGGTTTATTGAGGCATCTTAATCATACACTCGCAAATAATAACTACATTCGTCAATCTTGTTGAGACAGAAACAATTTTCCCTTAAGGTTAAAAATTCTCGTAGTGATAATGTCCTGAATTGAAATGCAAAATTTTTATTTAGATAACGGATATTCATTCAACCAGTTGTGTCTCCACCTCCACAACAAATGGAGTAGCCGAGCGCAACACAGCCATCTCCTCAATTTGGCCCGAGCTTTGTTATTTCAAGCTAATCTTGCCAAAGAAATTTTGGGGATATGCCATCTTAACTGCACCCTATCTTATCAATCGAACCCCACACCTATTCCTCCACCGAAAAACACGCTTTTGGGGGAGATGCTATTCCCACAACAAGCCCACCGATGACCATTTGACGAGTTTTTGGTGCTTTGTTGCGCCTCAACACCCACCTTCGTCCCACAAAGCTAGTTTGATGCCCGAGCACACGTTGTCTCTTCCTCGATATCCATACGGTCAAAATGGATAACCGAGTTTTATGACCTCTCAACTGGTAAAATTTTTTGTCTCACGTGAAGTTCTCTTTCATGAGAAGATTTTTCCTTTTCCATCTTCTCCGTCTGCAAATTCCCTCTTGTGCTTCCTCACGCTCAACCCAACATCTGATGAGAACCTTTAAATTCACTCCTTCTTCCAACTCCAATGTTTAATCCTTTTATCAAACCCATTTCTCAAGAATCCTTTCCTGCAACACTCCAACAACATTGAAGTTTTCTCCCCAAACTCCCTTTCACCACATAGTCCCTCGTCCCCACTGCTCCTCCATGACAAAATTTCCCAACTTCTTCTCCTGTCCTACCAAGTCCCTTCCTCGCGGCTGACACGAACTACGACAATACCTAGTTATCTCTGTGAGTATCATGTTAATATCGCCTCTCTCCTTCAAGGAATGTTCCGTCATCTACCTCGGCAATTGGTCAGATCTAACAGGTATCACTACCCCCTTGTCTGATGTGCTTTCATATGATAAATTATCACCCCAACACCGTGCCTTTACCATTCTCTTTCAACAAAAAAGAACCATCATCCTTTGCAAAGGCAGTTCGTGATCCTAAATGGCCCTTGCTATGCAAACCCGACTTGATGCTCTCCCCCTAAGGGCACATGGTCTCTCCAAACTCTTCCTCTTGGAAGAAATCGGTTAGATGCAAATGGGTTAACAAGATCAATGTCAAACCTGAGGGTACTAGTCGAACGTTATAAGGGCCAGATTGTAGCAAAAAGGAACACTCAATTGAAGGGTTAGCTACCATTAGACTTTTTGCTCCCGTTGCAAAACTGTGACTATTCGTCTCCTACTTTGCTTTGGCCTCAACTACCATTGGCATCTTCACCACCTGATGGTTCCCAAAATGCTTCTTACCTGGAGACTTGAGGAAGATGTCTAACATTTCTTTACCTCCTTGGTTTCGGACTAAAGGGGGAGACACGAGTCTGCAAACTCCACAACATTGGTACGTCTCAAACAGCTCCCGTCATGGTTATCAACTCTCTCAACCGCTCCTCAACCAAGCCAACTACAACAATCGAAAGCTTTATTATTCCCTTTGTTCTTCCGATCCCAATATGGTATTCACTGCCCGCCTCATTTATGTAATGATATATTCTACAGGAAACAATCTACCAGACATTGATGACCCAAGCCATTCTAAAGAATCAATTTAAATTGAAGATTCTTGGGATATTAAATACTTTCTATGCCTAGAGTTGCTCGATCCACAAAGGCATCGCTCTTTCACAACGAAAATATTCCCTCGAAATTCCTGGAAGACGTTGGATACTCGTGCTAAACCAGCTTCTTTTCTTTCCCTATGGAAAAAACTTATCCCTTAGTAGTTTGATTGTGACTACTTAGTGATCCTTCCTCATATTACGACCTTGTTGGGCGCTTATTTTATTTGACCATCACTCGCCCACCCGACTTAGCATATGCGGCCATGTTCTAAGTCAATTTAAATGATCAAACACGGTGTCACATTTATAGGCATCTCAGCGCGTCTTGAGCTATGTGAAACAAACACCGGTCAAGGAATTTTTTTTCCTACTACACTAGTTCAATTCAATTAAATGCCTTTTGTGATGCAGATTGGGCTAGATGTCCTGATACTGTCGCCGATCTATTAAACTGGATTTGCCTATTTCTTGGCACTTCAGTAATCTCTTGGAAAACAATAAGCAAACTACAGTTCCCGATCCACCAGCCTCAGAAGCTGAGTAATCGTCTATGCTGCAAACTTCTTGTGAAATTAACCCTTGGGGGGTGTTGAAATAGCATTCTACAAGATTTGGGCATCAAAGCATGCCCACCCTGCCAATCTATATTGTGACCATCACGCAGCCGCCACATTGCGTCAAACCCGTTTTTCATGAGCGAACAAAACATATAGAAATTGATTGGCCAGTTATCCGAGAAAGGTTTCAAGAAGGAATGATCAAGACAGCTCACTATCCACATCCACACCAGCCAGCGACATGTTTTTACCAAAGCCATTGAGTTCTTCAACAATTCCAACATTTACTTTGCAGTAGGGAATTATCAACCATACATTCCAACTTGAGGGGGAGTGTTAAGGATTTTAAAGTTATTATGGCCCCAAATTCTGGGATCTTCTTCAATTATGGCAAACCACTTTCCTTACTACTTTGGTTTTCCATTTCTGTAGGAATGTAATAGGCAATATAGTGTATCGTCCGAATTTATGATCTAAATATTTCCTTCCTTATCTTTATTTCTTTCCTTTTTCTTATTGGCTCTATAAATAGGAGACTCCTTTGTATTAAAATACAATAAAATAAGAAATAAACATTCAGTTCTTTTACAGTTTCGTTTACGCTTTGAATTCGTTCTTTATGTGAGTTACTTGCTTTGAAAATTGCGAAAAGTTTTTGATAATTGACCTTTTTCATAAGTTCTTCTTCTTGGACTTACTCTGGATTTCGTTTCTGCTTACTATTGGTTTCTTCATGTTTTAGTTGCAGTTGAAGAACAATAAGATTGGGAGGACGGTTTGGTGTGTGTTGGTGTTAATTGACCTTTTTCTTTTGAAACACTTTAAGGTGATTTTGAATTACGAGTTAAAATTTAGCATTTTCCTTTCTTCGACGCCAATTTGGATTCCTTTAAACTTCCATTTCTTCATAGCGTTTCATTCAACAGTCAGAACATTGCGACAGATTGCGAAGATTTTTTGGTGTGTTTGTGCTTATTGTTCTTCTCTTTTGCTTTCAAGTCGCTTTTGAATTGTTAACTAACGACTCTGATTGATTGTGTCGGATGTTGTCATGACAGGTCGCGGTGATGTTGCTTACGGTGTGGAGAGATGAGGTCTTGAGGCGAGCTCAACCCTGTTATCATAATGGTTTCTTTTTTTTTCTAAGAAAACTAATTTTTTTTGGCTAAATTGTGCCTTATTAGAAACAAAATTTATTTAAGTAATTAATTTTAAAAAAAACAAGTAGCAAAAACAACAATATTTTCGATAATGAATAGATTAATTAAAATGTTGTTTGTCTAGTTAAAACTCCTACTCTTTAAATATAATTTGGAGGCTTTTGTTATAATGCTCTAACAACATCTTTGAGGGTACTTAAATATAGTTCAACTACGCCATTTCAAGAAAGTAGGAGAAATTTAAAATGTCTTAATTAACTTTTCAAATTGGAACAAAAATGGCCCTTCCGTAAGGTGCTAATGGAAATTCAAGAAAAACATACTTATGATAATTATCCTTTTTGGTCCCTTAAATATCTGCTAATTTTGCTTGGTGCCATAACGTCCCAATATATCATTTGTCAATCGGCCCCAGTTATTTCAATCTCCATCTTATAATGGACGGCTTTATTTGATCTCATCTAGTTACTTCAATGTAGGGGCATTAGTGGCCAGAAGGGAAAAAAACTATTTTTTAAAAACATCATATAAAGTGGTTTCCTTTTCAGACTTTAGAGCAATAATTTTTTTCAAAGTTTAAAAAAATTACAATTGCGAACTCTTCTCGGAGAATCAAAAGTATAAAGTTTTAATTAAATGGTAATTTTTTTTTACTAAGACGAAAAAAATACGAAATTAATACAGCTAAAATCCAAAATATCGTTAACACAACATCATTAGGGGCAAAATTAGAAATTGTCATGGGTGCCATAAAAACGGATCATTTCTGTCCCACCACCTCTCCTATCTACGCATCATCACAAACCATTCGTAGCCTTGAGGCACGTATTAAAACAACTTAATTCAAATCGGTTTTCATTTAAATTTGATCCTACCCAACGGACCATTACATAGATGTTTTTAACAAATAAGGTTATCAATTTTTCTTTTTTACAAATCCCTGTTGTAAGGGAAAAAATTAAAATTACTTCAGAAGTGTTCAAGAAGTTTTATCTTGACGAGCGAATATGTTTCCGGTGATAATTTTATATTCTATTGAAATATTTTCTAACTACTATATAACTAGAATCTTTTGTTAAAATTTGGGGCGAAACAGTCGTCTCCAACCACCAAGGAATTTCCCTGGACTTTATCATGGCTGACACATCAACGTGATACTCGGCTAAGAAAGTCACATAAAATAAATAGATAGGACGAGCTTGTATTCTACACTGATTGTTCTTCAGTCATTTTCTTAGTTTCATTTTATTAACCAATCAAATTTGGTACAATTCGATAATCCACCGGTGAATTCATTATTTCCAGTGCCTATCCTTTTGGTCCAAAAAAATAGTTGGGTTCCACTAATTTATTTATTTTGTTGATTGTGGTTGTGCAATCTTGGTGATTCCGTTGATTGCATATCTCTAATTAATTCAATCACGTTTCATGGACATTTTCAAAAAAAAAAAACACCATTAACACTAATAATTCTCTGATATAAGATTTTTTGGATTATATGGATTGCGTGATTTAGTTGTTTTAAAATATATTTTTTAACTATATATTAAAAAACATAAAAAAATATGTCATAATTAACTAATATAAAAAAATAAAAATATGTATATTTAGTGGATACCATTCGGATATTTTTATAGATTTTACTGTACAGATGTAATGTATGTGTACTAATACCGGTTAAACATATTTCATAGTTAAAAACAGTGACTATCCATCTCAAAGTAATTTATGAAGTATTCATAGATCTATTGAAAAAATAATATATCAGTGTTAAGGAAAAATATGTTGCTAATATTTTCAGGCTGTTAATATTGGAAATTTGGGATATGTAAAATTCTTTCACCTGCTATCTTTCGTGTATTATTTTTGTTTAAAAGTTGATCATAACAAATATTAGATCCCACAATCGAGGAGAATCTTATAATATATTGAAGGAATCAAATAAATTACTTTTTGCTTAAAAAAAGGAAAAAAAAGAAAAAGGAAGAGGGAACGATGTATGTATAGTGTCAAATAAATTAATTTATTTAGTTAGTAATCCCTACCACTCACAATAATATCTTTGCAATTTAGCCACCAAATACCATCAGATTCACAAAATCAACAATTGTCTGATAATTTATTTTAATAAGTGTCTTTTTATCAATTTTACCTATCATTATATTCATACGTGAGGGATTCACGACGATTTTAATAAGTTAGACAACGAAAATAAATGATCTCAAACAAGTTAAGTTGATTTTTTTTATTCTATAAGCCAAAACTCAATAAGCAAAAGGATGTGTGAATCAGAGGCAATAATATCCCCATAATTACACCATATAAAATATCTAGAAAGCAAAATTGTATATGTCATCGATCTCATTGTGAATTAATTGGATTTTTTGTCCTTTTATGAAGATTTTAGTTATTTTTTCTGATTTATCTACGGAAAAACGAACCCAAAAAAATTTTGAACAATATGAATAGGGTGAAGGAATGATAAAGAAAACATTGAATATGTATATAGTACAAAAAATTACATTGACAATACTTTAAGTTTGACGAAAAAAAAATAATAATAAGTAAATTAGAGGCATCTAACTCTTCGTTTATCTTATCTAACTTTCTCTTCAATAAATTTTCGTCCCAAGCACAGACTAATACCAGTGGCGATCCAGAACAAAATATTCAGGGGGGGCAACCATTAAGAGAAAAATAATAATTAAAAATATTATCGGAAAACCAGAACACAACGTAGATTGATAAGCCCAAAAGTAAACCAAAAAAAATATATTCATTGTAAGTTTCTAATAGACATTTACAATTGACCACGACGAGTCTTCATCGTTTGAAAGTTTTGCATGATAGTTTCATATCGATGGAATCAAAAAGATCTTTTCTATATATACTATCAAGCTATTTTCATCCATTCATCAACCCATTCTGGTCCGCAACCGATTATTCCACAATGTTCATAGCAGAAAATACCCCTCAACAGTAGCGTTGCCAACTGGCAATATCAATGACAAAAGTCAAAAGCAAGTAAACTAACGGATGGATAAACTTGTTCTTCCGTAGTCTACCATTTTTTTTAGCAGAAAATCAATAAGTCCATAAACCTTGAAAGTCATACTAGAGAGCATTGGTCAACCATATAAGTATCGCGTTGATCATGAAGTACCAAGAGCTTCCAACGATGAAAATTCTTTTGGATACAATTCAGCAAGTCGAACAATTTTTCTTGTCAAAAAAAAACAAGCTAGAGAATGGTTAGATGGACTCAAAAAAAAAAAAACATGTCAGCAAAGAAGCAAACTCGGTGTTTGACTCAGTGAAGCGGGCATTTAGTTCTGGCATTTAGCATATCTATAACCGTGTTTTGTTAAAGTTTAGATCAACTCGATAAGATGCAAGTTTGTCATTTCTGAGCTTTAACCTCCTCCGGACCTAGAGTATATAAACATACAGTCATATAAGAACATCTAATTTCATGCTTTTCACAAAAATTGAAAAACATAGCAAGTAAACACTCCACCCACTTTTCTAATCATGTGGAGTCTGCTATTAGACACTTGAACCAAAAGTCATGGCCTTACAATATCTTGATCTTTTCGTTGCAATGCCTGTGATAATTCAATTTGTAATACTGTAATATCGCTCTCATCAAATGAGATAAAGTACAAAATCCAAAAGGATTGTATGAATGCAACAAGACATTTGCTTCAGCAGTTGTTCAGAATTTGAACTATCCTCTGAAATCATTTCAAGCAACAATCACCGCCTGAAGAACATATCTATCAAGCTAATCAAAGTACCATAGTGGATCCACAAAGTGTTATCACAGCCGTTTGAGATGGCTTTCTTGATTTAACCCTTGCCCACTTGAAAGTATTCCTTTATTGAGTGATCAAACAACTTTTTGAAGCTTGTTTCTCCTTAAGAATATTCTCGACGTTTACATGATGCCCCAACAACATTCACCACATTGCTAACCAAATTAAAAAGTAAGGCAATCCATTTTGCTCTTCCCTTTCATCCTTGATCATGATTCTTTGCCACCGGCCACAAGAGCTAATTGTAGTTGAGTGAGCAACGCAAATGAACGTAATATGCACATGGATTCGCTTTCAGAATAAGTTGCTTAAGACCTTAGCTCACCCGCATGTTACTAGACCACCATCATAACCTTGCCCACGTAATCTTGAAATACTCAATCCTGCCTACACAATAGATCTCCCACAGCTTTCTGAGTGAAGAGCACGGTATTTGTAACATGTTCATAACCAAAAAGCCGTTCAATCACGGCCCTTTCTTTGTTGACATACCGTATTACAGCCTGCATTTTGCTCCTTAATTGATATTATCACGGGCTTGTCAATCAAAATAGAAAAAAAGTGCATCCACCGAGGATCTTTAATAACACATGATAGTTTCGATGAGCTACACTACAATGTCTTTTGAATTTCGGGACGCTACCATTTTCAGATTTTGGCGGAGCATTATTCAAGGCAAACAGATTTGACATCTTCAGTGTGTTCAGCAAGAAACTTCAAAAGTCAAGAAAATTTTTTGGCTACTTAACTTTCGGATTCATCATGACCACGAAGATGCAAGCCTTGTCTTAAGAGAAAACGAAAAACATAATCAATTGTGCATTCAAGCGTGTTCGTATTCCATTCGAGCTTGGTCAGATGCTTAACAAGAACTGTATGAATATGTTGTTTGATTCAACAAGTCTTGGCATTTACTCCAAGCTTGAGTATGAACACTATTGGACCTCCTACATGAACATATAATTTTTCTTTCTTCTTCCAATTTGAGAAACCAACAAAAGATTCCACCGCCTGCATTGATATACGATATCAGGTTTGAATAGATAACAACATAGACAGAATGCTTTTTTTTTTTTTGTTTTATTTTTTTTACAGCATCTTGTCTTTTACTATACTTAACCAATAGGAAATTCACTAATACCAAGCTGATAAATCGTCGGCTGATTGTCCAAAGCTTGGTTGTGGAAATCCTTCATATATGAGGCTGACAAGGACCCCTTGCCAGATAGCTATCGGATTTGTCTCGATCATTAGGATTGTAATCCATAATTCGAGTCCGAAGCTAGGATCTGCAGTGAGTCAGCCAAGTGATTCTACGCGGCTTTGTTTTAAGGGAGAAGTATTATCCTCTTTGAGTATAGACATATGAACAAATGATTTATTTAAAATACTTATCCATGACTTGCTTAAAATAAACTTGCTCAGACAAAAAAAATTACATAACATCATATTAACTTAATTCAAAAAAACAATCAAAATTAATCAACTAACTGCCCAAATTGTTCGAGAAAAAGTAATCAAATATGGAGTTTTTTTTGAGGTTTGCTTCGCTCATAGCTGGTCATTTTCTTTCCACTAATTTTAAACGTCACGATTTGGGATTACGCATATTTTCAAATATCCTATGCTCCACTTGAGTTTCAAAGTTCTCTGGTTTCAGCCTAATGGAGTAAAAGTAAAGTTTATTTTGATATTATTTCAGAGCACAAGTTAAGGGTTTTGTGCCCTTGTGGCCGCTCATCCCTACTAAGCTCACTGTGGAGGATACTCTCCGGTCTGCCTCTCATTGATAAGCACTACTAAAATAAGCAAAAGGGAGAATTAATCTTTTTTTTCTTAATTTCACAAATAAAAAAACTATGAAACAACGTAGAACAAAAAAAAAATATTTCAATTTTTGTCATTAGTCTAATTTTATTCAGAGAAATCCAATCCAAAACCCTAGCATCAAAAGTCAATAACGATAAATTCAAACATCCATCAAATTTAATAACAAATAGAAAAAGTATACACAAATATACATAATTGATTACGATGGAGTCGAATCTAACAGAGATGGTGGCCGTTCGTCGGAGTGAACTGTGAAACTTTGCGCGAGGGGGAATCCTAACGTATTTCCGATCGAGATTCAAAGTGAAACCAATTTACAGTTGAAGAAATATAGAACAAGAGGGAGCGAGAGAGAGCCGAGACGGGTGAGTTTTCAACTGGTCAATCAAAGAGGAAACTTGTTAGATGTAGGTTTCTCAGTGGTTTGGGGGTTTAAACTTTTAAAAAACTAATTACGCCACAGGGCCTCAAATTTAATAATCTTGTTTCTTGGCCAAACACAGTTGAATTATTATACTATGACCCCAATTTGTGAGGGGGGGGCAAACTTACAAAAATTCAAAATTATAGGTAAAAATTTTTTTTCAACTTGAGGGGGGGCCGCTGCCCCTCTTGGGCCCACATTCAATCCGCCCCTGCTCATCCCTAATAAGCCTCACTGTTGGAGAATACTCTGCGGTTCTCCTCTCATTGATAACATCACTACTAAAATAAGCAAAAGGGAAAAATTTAATCTTTTTTTCTTAATTTCACCAAATTAAAAACTTGAAAACAACGTAGAACAAAAAAAAAATATTCATTTTTGTGTCATTTCGTCTAATTTTATTCAGTAAATCCAATTCCAAAACCATAACTAGCAAAGTCAAATAACGATAAAATTCCAACATCCATCAAATTTATAACAACTAGAAAAAGTAGACACAATATACATAACCGTATTACCGATCGAGAGTCGAATCTCACCAAGATTGTCGGCCGTTCGTCGGAGTGAAACTGTGAAACTTTTGCGTCGAGGAATCTAATCGATTTTCCGATCGAGAAGATTCAAAGTGATAACCAATTTACCGGTGAAGAAATATAAGAACAAGAGAGAGAGAGATGCCGAGACGGAGTGAGAAGAGTGAGTTTCGAATGGTCAAAGAGGAAACTTGGAGATTGTTTCTCAGCTGATTTGGGGGTTTTAACTTTTAAAACTAAATTCGCCACCGGTCCCTTCAATTTAAATAATCTTGTTTTCTCTTTGGCAAACCCAAAGTTTGAATTAATTTCATACTATACCCCAATTTTTGAGGGGGGCAAACTTTACAAAAATTATAAAATTATAGGTAAAAATTTTTTTTTTCAACTTGAGGGGGCAAAAGCTGCCCCTCCTGGGCACCCATTCAATCGCCCCTGCTAATTACTTAAATAATTAATTGATTACTCAAACAAACACGACGTCCAACACGTTTGTTTCTATGAGCGCCATTACGCCGGGTATCACTTGGCCAACGCTTAATTGCACCCTCTTGCCCAAAGTTTTTATTTTCTCTTGGCCATTTAACTACTAATGAAATTTACAACGTTGCTTAATTACACCTTGTCTAAACGCTTAATACTCGTTGCTTAATTGCCCCCGTGCCTTTAAAGTTTTCTCTATTTTTTACTTTGGCCATTTAACTAGTAATTTCCCACATTCCTAGCCTTAGTACCTACATGAGTGGAGTGCAACAGCCATCAAAGAATGACGGAAAATGCCTCTTAGATGGCGCGTGGTTGCCACTAGTACATCACAAGGGCACATATAAATGGGGTTTTCCTAATTGTAAGGCACTAGCGTATAACGTGTATCTTAATTTTTGGGTACCATGAAAGTCATTTTTTTTTTCGCAAATTAGTCAAGAATTGGAGGGAATTTCAACCAATTTTGTTATCAAGGCTCACGCCACCTTATTTTTTGCTTGTTCTAAAAGAGAGAAAAAAAAAAATCTCTTTAAAATGGAATTCCTCATATTGTTATTTTGTTGTCTTTAACAATAACGGATGAAGACTCCTAGATTTGCCAAATTTCCACCACATCAATATGTGAATTCCATTAGTATTCCTCATCCTTCAAAAAATGTATGAGACCTTTCTCTCTCTCAACAAATTTTGCTCATTTTTAAAGAAGTCTTTTTTATAAGCGGGTAGGACCCATGGTGACAAAAAAAAAAATCAGAGTTCATGCCTGGGCTAATAATTTGGGAAGATAAGTAATACCTCACTTCCATATAGATGAAGAAATTGTTCATACTGAGAGTTGACTGCTAAATTTATTTTACACATTATTTTAGGAAATGCTTGTTCTGAACTGGAGTTTTTGCGTCCATGTGTGACTATGGCATTTTCCATTATGCAAATATGCATTAGTTTAAAGTGCAATGTAGACAATTATTATCAAGCGAAAGAAGAAAAATGAAAAATTTAGGGGCAAAAGTGGCAATTTTCCTCTTCACTAATGCCATCCTGGTTTGATTCCTCACATCATTCTAATTTGAAACCAACCCCAATACATCCCTATAGAATTTAAATACCACCCTTCTCCTACATCAGTCTCATCAACCGATAAAAAAACTTCTCAAAACTTCTCTATCTCTTCTTTACATTCTTGACTTATCTCCCGAAGCATCAAACCATGGCTGCTTCACAACAATTTTCACTAATCCGCTTCTTCACTTGCTCTCTCTTCTTAAAGGAACTCTTGGTGATGCACATAGTTCTTTCTTATCAATCTCTCTATTTGGCCATGTAATGTGTGCATATGCATGCAAAATTACATGCATGTATTTAACTGTTTCGTGTCAACCGTTCACGTAAGATTTTACTTAGTCCGTAAACTTCAGAACCCTTGACACAAGCTGGATCTGACACCCATCATAAAAAATATGTATTTAACCATGTTGTTGTTTTTCTTAGGAGATATTTTATGTGATGCAACTTGCCTACAAGCAGTGTATTCTTTCCCCCCCGCCATTGCATCGTCTGGAAAGAGGTGTTTGTTTGGAAACTGGATACCCATGCAAAACGTTGGAGTGGGGGGCAAATAGGAATGGCTTCCAGACATAGAGACCGACACGTTGTGTGAGGCGCATGCGTGGCTAAACCGCAACTCCGTTGGATTTCATCCGATAAGTTTCTCGAACCAACAATTTTCTTGCCAAGCTTTCTCTCACAAATTATTACCAGGAATTGCCCCAACATTATCGATGTCTATGTTAAGTTGGTTAGGCAGACGGAAAATATTTTTACAGGACGTATACATACGTCCTCTCTATATAAGAACTAGGGATAGTGGCCCACGCGATTCATGTGCAAAAGATTAATGTTATTTTTTATTTTTGTTATTTATTTTTTGCGACTGCAATTACTAACAAATATTGACGATAATTTCAACATTCAAAGATATGTGAGCCGATTGTAAGGTGTCATAGTTAAACACGGCGCTTTGAATCTCTCTCTCCCCTACCCAACCTCAGTATAATTACTTACCTCTCTCTTTGATTTTGATAATAGGATTGCATTCCACGTTGGACATAGAATGCAGGAACACAAAACAATGGTTTTAGCCTGTGTCAAACACTATTTTTTTGACAATTTCTGTCTTTAGGTTCTTAAAGTCCGTATCTTTTCATTGAAAATGCACTCTACAACGCACAATTACACATTGAGACTCGTGTATTTGTAATTTGCAAATCACGACATGCGACCAGTGTGCATTAACACATAGATCGCATAGATTGTTGGGGAGAGAGCATTCCTTGCCTTTTTTTTTTTTTTTTTTTGGCAAATTCATCTTATATATAATAGATAGTTTTAAATAGTGTATCTTTTTACTATTCTCCCATGGAATAATAAACACTTTCATGATCATGCTCCAATAACATTTTTATGATCATATCTTGCTTTTGGCTAACTTTTGAGCTTTTGCAAATAGCAATTTCCTTACAACTTCTTCATTTTATTGAACTTTTTTTGAACATTTAAAATTTTCAATTATGGTATTTTTTCCTTGATTAAATCTATTATAAATAATTTGGTGCAGGCGTAATTGGCTAAATCTTATGTGCGAAACAAAGAATCCATCTTCACATTCACAACCGCAACTGTTGGAACGTTTGAGCTCCGGTGCTGCACCTGGTCCGATTGCATGATGCTGCACGTTGGTCTATGGGTGCCAATGAAAAATTAAACTTCTGAGCTCGGTGTGCAGCGATTCCTATTTGCTTCCATTAAATCAGTGAAGGCTGGGTTTCAAATTGATGCCCTACCCTTATTTCTTTCAATTAAAAAATCAGGGAAGCTGGTCAAATCGATGCCCTAAATCGATGCCCCTAACCCCTATTGCTTTCATTAAATCAGTGAAGCTGGTTCAAA
>CM018901.1:16257014-16259514 GCA_009663005.1 Actinidia chinensis
AAAAAATATATTGTATTTTGATTTCCGAAGTATTTTTCTTTATTCTGGTTAGTTTTTAGAGCTGATTGATCATATATTTATGTATAGACGAAGGTTCATGGTTTATTCACCTCTTGGTTATAAATGTCTTTTTTATAATATTAGCATTGCTCTCGACTTTCTTCCTACCCTCCCTCGTGGGCCAAAAAATGAAAAAAAGCTGCAGCTAATATTCTTATACTTTTTAATCATACTTTGTGTGTTTGTGCGTTTATAGACCATCCATTCCTATTGTTAGGATAGAGTTTTATACTCAAATCACTTAAATTTTATTACTGAAAACAGATTTTTTGTCAGAATTTTTTTACCATATGGTCAAGTTGGAGAGGTTTTCTAATGTGAGATTATGTCTTCCTGCTTTTAAGTTTTTCATCATTAGTCCTAATTAATCTTGTAACTCTGCTATCATTAAATTAAGGGAAGTGGAAGAAACATGCAACCTTCCCTCCTTACATTGGAAAAACGTTGTTATCATAGCACCCAAAAATGGTTGCTATCAGAAATCCCAATCAGTAGATGCTTGATTGCTTTCTATGTCCTCAATGTTGCACATTCCGAATTCAAATTCAGATTTTCTCAAGGTTGTTGTTTCCCTTGTATTATTCCTCAAAAAATCCTTCCACAGTTGGGAGTTAATATTCCATTGTGTGACACAGATAATTAAGAGAATAACTCATTTGTCTTCCGAGATTTTTTTTTTATGTTTTCTGGCTACTATTTGCAGAGGTGACTTCAGGTTTCAAATTTCTGTTTTTTCTCATTTGAATCTGTCCTTCAACATTCTAATCCGCTTGTTTTTCCTGTGGGGCAGGATCCACCCTACTGCTAATTGATGCTAATGGTGTGCTTCCTGGACTTCAGTTTCTCTTTTATGTCACAACAGGTATATGCACTTCGATTTACTGTCCTATTGTTGTTGGCTGGTTTTCTTTGGGTAAATTTGAGGTCATTTTTTCCCTGAAACGTTTTCCAGAGTTTTTGAAAGTATTTGCCCTAAGGTTCTCAATTGGACTGCTGAAAATATCACCACTAGAAAAGCCATGTCATCCTTGCAACTAATTCCACTGGCTCCATTCCAACTTACTCGCAGCTATTCCACTGGCTCCATCATCTTATACTCGCGGACACAGACTTTTCCTTCGCATCGCTGCACCACTTTGTCAACTGCAAATCCTGAATCTGCTGCGCATTGCCATCTAAGCATTTCTGGTTTGTATGGACAGCAATCTGTTTCTCAGTGTGAGTTTTCCAGCAGAATGTGTCATCTGTGTACTCACTTAAAGTTATCTCTACCGCGGCAAATCACACAGCGCCTGCTCTTGTTCCAACAGAAGCAACACTACAATAAAGCTCTAAATCATCTAATGCAAGCATTCTCTTCAGCTTCAACACAAGTTTAGGCTGATGCAACCTTAAAATCAAAATCTAACGCTAGAACAGATTTCCTGAGCTGCCAAACAACGGTTTACATTTTAGAGGAATGCTTTATTCGTTGTTTCTACTGAATAAAATTCAATGTTGTTGGCACTTTAGCTTATGTGGTAAATATTCATAAATCATACGAAAAAGTTGATATTTCGATGTGCGTGCATCTATTGAGATAACGCTACTCAAGTTGGGATAATTAGATACTGGATATTTAAGAGGGTCTATGGAACTGTGGTTATACTTATCATTGAGGCTATTTACTCATCATTTATAGTTTTTCTCATGAAAATTGGGATTCAAGACTAAGAATTCTTTCAAAACTTAATTAACTCTTTGCCCTGGAGAACTCGATAGTTCATCTCATGGATCATTTTTTTTTGCCTCCTTGTATGTCTTTTAACATACCCGATAGTGAAGCGTTGAATATCAGTTTGCAGTTAAGAGTAACTCAATTGTTGTACAGCAATTGAAGTAAAGGTTTTATGCCTCAATGCTATCAATTGTTGAAAAAAGTAGTACAACGCCTTGAAAGATGATTAATTTGAAAGGCCTGTCTAGACTTTTTTTGATTGGCCTGTCCTATAAATTTGACAGGCTGTCATCATTGTTGCCATCAATTTGTCTGGTCTAAAATCATGTATGCATATTTTCGCGTCATTTTCTTAGTGAAATTTTTACAAAGTATAGAAACTCTTGAGCCACGAGCTAAGATTTTTTTTTTGTGTGCAGTGACTATAGTCTCCATGGACTGGAATGGTTGGTACCTTAGAGGTCCATTGCTTGCTTCAGGGGTAGATGTGCTTGGAGTATTATCAGGAAGAACTTTTTTTCGTCTTCCTATTTCCTTTCCTATTGTCTTTTATTTTTTATTTTAACTTTCTTCTCCTTCTTAAGTAATGACACCAATGCTTACTTCTTGGTCGTGTAATGTGAGGAAAACAGAGGAATTGGCAGTATTTGAACAAACACAAACCAAACAATTTGTTCACCATCCGCCAAACCCAGTCTTGCCCTCGAAGTTGTCTATACGGAC
>CM018901.1:16269514-16274514 GCA_009663005.1 Actinidia chinensis
CTCACTGCCCACACTTGGCTTCTTCTCTAAATTAAAGCCAGCCATTGGTTCTTGGACCTCTCACCCTCCTTTCCTTTGGTACGTGGGGTTGTTTCCACGGGTCGTCTCAGGGAAGAGAGGAGTAGTATTTAAAAATTCAAAGAAGACTAACAACAGAAAGTTCTAATCCCCGTACCCCATTTCGGGTATCTCTTTGATATCTCTTCTTGTGCTCAAGGAGAAAATTGATGGGAGAGTAGCACAGCGGAGGATATGAAGATCAAACAACTCTCCCAATAAATCAATGCACAATCACAAAACTAATAACACACAACAATATTTAACGTGGGGAAAACCTCTCCAATGAGAAGAGTAAAAACCCTACGAGCAATACGCTCCAAAATCTTCCACTATAATCAATACTGGAACAATCAAGTTCTCTCTCAGATACATCTAGAGGTATACATATTCATCATTCATAATCTCAAGCAACTATCATCAAGAATAAACTCTGGTAATATAGAAAGAAATAAACAAGAACAAGTGGAGAAAGAATTCACCCAAATCTGAAGTCGCGGATTTGCTTAGATCTGATCAGGGTAGGAGGCATTGTTTTCATTCTCTACGTTCAGATTGTAGAACAAAGAGGTCTCGAAACAACATATCCAAAAAATCAGCCTGATCTGACGGTGCAATCTTCCGATATCGCGATTTGTTTGATGAACACTGCCGCAGAAAAAAATCTGCCCCCTCTCTCTTTCTCCTCTCTGTTTGTTTTTTTTTTCTCCTCCTCTCTGTCGGACTTGAAAAATATTCAAGTGACAGCCTGATACAATTAGGGTAAGAATAGAAAAGATGAAAAGACAAAAGACCCCCCTCCAAAATAGGAGGATTCCCAACAAACTCCCCCGACCGACTAAGTGGAGGGCAATGTCAATTCGGAACCGTTGCGACAAAACTCAAAACTTTCCCTTAGCAAACTTTTGTCAACTTATCCGAACCATTATCATCGGTTATGTGAATCTTTCAAGAGTTCTAACAACTTAGCATCCATGCATTAACGAATCCAATGATAGGAACATCACTATGCTTGATCTGGATTGAAAAAAGAATTCTTGCGAGATGAATGGCACTTTGATGATTCACAAAATAAAACAGATCTGCTTGTTTCAACCCAAGCTCCATTGTTAAAATTGCGCACCAAACACAATCTTTTGTGCCTCCACAGGCGCTATGAAACTCGGGCTCGGGGAGGGTAGAGAGTGCAACACCTTTTGCCAATTTTTGAAGATTGCCAAGGCCACAGTCCCCCTGCAAAAGTGACCAATGCCCCGAAGTTTTAAAGATTTTCGACCATCCAAGCTTCCGGCCCAAACCAAAGTCCGAATCTGATATCCAACTAACATAGGCTTTCACCATCCCAAAGTTAGTCTAAGAGTCGCTCGTTCCCCGAAGATATCTCATCACCCACTTCACGGCTCCCAATGATGTCTTCCCGGATTTGAGAGATTAAGGACTCACCATACCAACGGCATGTGCAAGTCGCGGCCTAGTACAAACCATGGCATACATTAAGCTACCTACAATGCGGATGAGTATGGAATTATTTCATGCTCAACTTTTCATCATTCATAGAGGACATTGCTTCATAATTAAGTTATGGGGATGGGAGGGAAGCAAGAGAAACACTTACGCTTTAGCTTTTCCATGCAAAATCGGTGAAGACTTTTCAACATACTTTTCTTGTGATAAGTACAACTCTAATACTTCGATTACGAAATGATTTGAATGCCAAGGATTTGTCGTGCCGGTCCAAATCCTTCATAGCAAAGGACTCGCTCAAAGTCTCTTTCAACTCGTAATTCTTGAAAATACTCTTCCCAACAAATTAACATGTCATCAACATAGGTAAAAGAATAATAAAAAATCACCACGGAGAATTTTGCATAAAGACAACCAATGGATCGGCCTTGGTCATCTTATACCCTGTTTATCATCACCGAATTAAACTCCGGAGACCATTCGTCGGGGCGCTTGTTTCAAATAATAAAGACTCGTTACCAATTTGCAAAACATATCCCCCTTGCATCTGCTTGAAACCCCTCCGGTTGCTTCCATGTAAATCCCTCTTGTAGATCCCGTGAAGAAAAGCCGTCTTCACATCCATGTGTTCACCTCTAGATCACAAGACTAGCGGCCTCTAACCCAAAGCCACTACTCGTTTAGAATTGCTCTTACCACGGGGCAAAAATTCTCCAAAAACAACTCACCTTTCTTTGATAAAACCTTTATTACCAACCGAGCCTTTATATCGAGGTTGTGAAGTATGTTCATCGTGCCTTCACACGGTACACCCACGATTTTTTAACACTTTTTTGGCCCTAGGTAACTTTAATAGCTCAAAGGTATTGTTTCTCACGAAGGGATTGCATTTCATCCTCCATGCCTTCATCCAATCCTTCTTGTTTTCCTCTCCATTGCTTCTTCAAAACTTGGGTTCTCTCCGTCAGTGAGACATACATACTCATTGGTGGGTATCGAGTGGAGAAGGATCGTCTATCACGAGTAGTAGACCTTCATTGGTTTGGTTCATTGGGCAACAATAGGTTCTCAACATTTTCATTCTCAAGCTCAACATCATTGTCTATATAGTCTCAACATCAATAAATCATTAGGATTATCAAAATGTAAATCCATACCTTGATTTTCTATTGGAACCATCGGCAACCGTCGGTTTTATAGGAACAATGGAACCGGATCAAATCAACCATCTCTTCATTTCAGAAAGTAGGGAAACACCTTTTTCCGCCTGTCGATATCTTCAATGGTATGGTCCTCCAGAATATGACATCTCGACTACGGCATAAGTTCCGATATTGGATCAAAGAATAGGTTATCCAAACTCATCAAGTCCATTACCCAATAAACACACATTCTTGGTCTTGTCATCTTAATTTAGACCTCTCGTCTTTGGGAACATGGCACATAAGCCATACATCCAAATACTCGAAGATGGTCATAAGAGACTCTTTACCACTCCAAACACGGTTGGCACATCAAAATGCAAAGTCCCACACGTGTGAGCTTTTTTAGCACATGTACGACGTACTCATGCTTCACCCCCAAAAGTATCTTGGCAACTTGGCTTGTGAAAAGCAAAACTCACCCTTTCCACCAAAGGTCCTATTCATTCCTTTCGGCCCAACCCATTTCAATGTGGTGTTTATTGGAGGCGACTTTTGGTGACAAATACCTTGGTCTCGAAATACCATCAAAGTACCAATGTATTCTCCCCCATTATCTGTTAGGATACACTTTAACTTTTTTGCAGTTTTTATTTCACGATGCTTGAAAACAAACTTGAAGGTATCTAAACACTTGTGATCTTGTGTCTTCCCCCAAAGTATAAGCCCAAATCTTTCGAGATGTCATCAATGAACAAGTCACAAAAAATATGCACCACCAAGTTGACCTAGTCTTTAATTGGGCCCACTACATCGAATTGTAATTAAACTCAAGCATTTCTGACTTCCTCATTGGGCGGATATTAATGATACCCGCCTTTGTTGACCGGCCCAAACAATGCGGACACTCTTCAATTGTACATTGGAAATCCCGGATAAGACATTCTTCTTAGCCAATATAGCCAAAACCCTTCTCACTCATATGACTCAAGCGCTTGTGCCATAAACTCGGAGGAAACTAGCATCTTCACGAATTGATGCAATGCTTGGACAAAATCACGAGGTTGAAACAATATACAACGTTTGAAATGTCTTCTTCCCTTTGAAATAACCATTGACCCATTTTTGAGCTTCCATCATCACCCGAAAAGGAACTGTAATAGCCACATCATCCAATTCCCAAACTGATAAAGATTTGAAAGCGAATATCTGAATGTGTTTACACCTTTGAGAAACTTAGTGTAGTACCATTACTAGTCTCAACACAACATTTCCCATTTCAACAACTTTTGCTTGATCATATTGCCCATACGAAACAATGCCAAATCACCTGCCTCATAAGTAGAAAAAAAAAAAGGTCTCGTTTGGTGGATTGTACGCAGGGTAGAAGCACCACTTATCCACAACCCCAATCACCTCATCACAAGATAAATCAATATTTTTCATCAACACTATCACAAACAACAAGGAAATCATCAACAATAGCAACATTATCATTATTGTACCTTCTCTCTTGTCATTGGTCGTTGGTTGTTTCTGTTACTTCTTATTGTTCTTCTTTTTTAACTTTTGGCAATACTTCTTTGATATGGCCTTGAACCTGCAGATGGTGACACCTAACATTTGCCCATTTATGGAAAGCTACACGTTGCGAGGTACCACGATTTACTTGGGACCGCGGATTTGACTACTCCCCCTCGATCAGTAACAAAAATTCAGACGTGAATGAAGAACCTTGTGACTTGCGCCTCATCTATTTCATTCAACACACTACTCTTGGCCAAATCCATCGAGATAATACCATTTGGAGCAAGAGTTAGACGAGACGTTCTAAATTCTCCCACGTGTGTGGCAAAAGTACCGAAGAAGCCCCCACCCTAACCTTGTAATTCATCATCAAAGCTAAGGTTCAGTGAGGCAACTGATTTATGATTGCTGGATTAGAAATACTTGTTATTTGCCCGTTTTCGTGCTTATAATTCTTCAAGGTTGGACCAAAGGGCACGAGCTGGGTCTCTGAGGCTCACATGATCAAACATTGTAATCCTCCACCCATTGGCCGATGTAACCACATACTTGCCTAAATGACAACAAAGTCCATTTCCTCATCACCTTGCCTTCGGTTTTTTCAGTTAGAGAACACCAGTAAATGAAAACCTGGACATAAAGCAAGTCCTCCATTTTATCCCTCCAAATTTGATAATTTGAACCATTCAAATTCACCATTCTAGCCGTTGTTTGTTTAGCTCCAATATTTGCACCAAATCAAAACTAGCTCTGATACGGACTTGATTGGGAGAGTAGCACAGCGGATATTAAGATCAAACAATCTCCAAT
>CM018901.1:16327014-16332014 GCA_009663005.1 Actinidia chinensis
TGATCCTTAATAAGCATCAGAAATGATCCTTAATAATCTATCTTCTTTGGCCACTCAACTATTGAATATTTTACAGCTATGACAATAGTTACTCTAATGTCTTCACCTGATTTGTCGTACATTCCTACAGTAGCATAGAACAAAGGATCATTAACCAAACACAACCTACTAAATGACAGTAAATATGCAAAAAGCCAGCGCCTATGGCACACTATTCCTTTAGTGCAGGAACAAGTTTTGTAGGTTCAATAAGGGCTATTTTATCCAGTTCAGGCACTCATCTACACATTGTGGACACCCTCATCTTTGCTTTCACAGTGGTTGAAAAGAAAACCAAGAATCTTCTCAACACTTGAATCTAGAGTACTCTGCTTTTACCCACAGATTGCCTCCCTATAACCTGTAAAAGTGAAAGAGCGGCTCCACGGGAGGGAGAATTTTGAAATTAATACTGATTCCAAAATAATGTTGAACTTTGAGAAGATTTTCTCGTTGAATGTACAAACCTCTTTCAAGGATTGAAGCAACATATATTTCTTCTTTTGATGGTTATCAATTTGGTCCGCATTAAATCTTTAATACTTCAACAGATTACCAACATCAATATTATAGATGAGTCAAACTGTTGTTTATGGTATTTTGGATACGCATCATGCAGTCCAATTTGCCATGAAACCCACCATGACACCACCATCTTGTCATTTGCTCATCATAATTGGGTTCCATTCCATTAGCCTTGTGAAAGTTTAACAAGTATTTAGAACTATACCATGGAGAAGGAATTTGCAGAAACAAGGTACCATAATTCACTTTTTTATCCTTGTACGCTTATTGTAAGGTAAAAAAAATGCAATGACTCGTATTGAAAAACTTTAAAACTGATTTAGATTTCCAATAACCTGTTTTAATCAGTCCATCAAAGGAAAGTCCAGATTCCAAAAAAGATAAACAAGAGGAAAACAGTAGTTATTAAAATATAATCAAAAACTACCAAATCTCAAATAAGCACAACGAGTGCTTAAACAAGAAACAACAAACTGAATTAATCATTAAACTAAGTAAAACAACAAACTGATTCCCTTTTGAAACTTCCCATAAAAATTCAAGTTGAAACAACATTACCATGTCGATATAAATTGTGATGTCTTATAATCATCGTGTGAGCATGTCAATTGTTTTGAGAATGATGGTTGATAGTAAAACAGGCTTTCTAATCCAAGCATACCAACAATTTTTTTGGACCATTAGCCAACCACTGTCAGAAAACCACTTCTATTTCAGATATGAACCTACAAAATATGTTTAGTTTTATCAGATTATTCCTGCTTCTATTTAAGTTCCATGATTTGAAAAAAAAATATGCTAAATAGAAAGTGAAAAATGAGAAAGAAAATACGGAAAAAGGGCATGCACACTGAAAGCAAACAATGGTGGGTAGAAAGTACCTTTCACATGACAGGCCAGACTGACATCTTAAACAAACTGATAGTAATACAAGATGTAAAAAAATGATAGTAAGAAAACTGACTATACATCTAATTCTGTAAGTGGAAATCAATCCACCCTCATGGTACTTCTATTCCAATAATTGGGATACATTATATCACTAGAGCAATTTCTCTCGTGCAAAAGTTATGGCTGAAGATAAGTTGATTACCTCATTCCAGGAGTTTGCTTCGAGTTTGAAAATTAACATATCGTTCGAAAAAGTTTCACTTGAAACCCTGATTTTGTGTAAAAGAGTGAAAGATTGACCATGAAATTAAGTCACACTAGTGACATAAAAATACAAATGGGCAAAGGGTGTATGTCCATTAACACATCCACATCCATGTGAAGTTCTGAAAGTATCAGAGAAGAACGATAAACACAAACTCACACCAAAAATATCTTTGCAATCTTCGTCGCAATGTTCCGACTGTGAATGAAACGCCAGAAAAATTGGAAGTATAAAGGAAATCCAGAATTGGTCGATGAAATAAAATGTATAAATTATTCTTTAACTCTCAATTCAAAATCACCTGAAAGTGTTTCAGTCGAAAAGGGCCAATTAACACCAACACATACCAAACAAGCTTCCCAATCTTACTGTTCTTCAACTGCAACTATAACATGAAGAACCAATGGTAAGCAAAAACGAAATCCAGATTTAGTTCAAGAAACAGAACGTATGAAAAAAGTCAATTACCAAAAACTCTTCACAATCTTAATCCCGAGTAACACACATGAAGAACAAATTCAAAGCGTAAACGAAACTCATAATTGTTCTTTAACTTTTAATTCAAGATCAGAGAAGAAACTTACCGAACATTGATATGAATGTGACGATTGCGGAATTTGATTAGACGCAAAAGACGAGAACCCATGTCCTCTTCGATGGACTGATCACGATCATGAGGAGCAAAGCCACTTGGATCTGCTTATGCGATGAGAGAACAGAGAAGACGAAGGCGTTTATGGTTCTTTGCTTGGTCACTACGCAATAAATCCCTGGGGTTTAAATAAGGAAAAAATAAAATAGAAATGTTACCGTTATTACCAAGACTCGAACGTGAGCTGGCACAGCTGTCTCGATTTCAAGTTCGGCCGTATAACCACTCCGCCACGCCATTTGAATTCCTATGGTTTTATTTTGCTTAATTACAAAGTTAAATTTAAATTTAAATAGGAAAATAAAATGAAGAAAACGTCATTTGGGAAATGGCTAGATTTTGCTATTGACTTTGGCGTTGGAAACTATAGAATCAAAATCTATGGTAATGAAGGTTGTTTCCATATCCAATTGCAGTGTTTTTTTTTTCCTTTTCTTTTCACACTAGTACCTTTATTAAAGGGACATTTTTGTCCAATTTGAAAAAATTATAATTAAAGACATTTTAAGTTTTTCCTACTTTCTATAAAAATAAAGATAGTTAGCTATATTTAATCACTATTTAAGAGTACTTTCTATAAAAATAAAGATAGTTAGCTATATTTAATCACTATTTAAGAGATATCAGTTAGAGTATTCTACAACAAAACCCTCCAATTATATCTCAAAAGTAAATCGTTTAAACTAGACAACATATTTAATTAATATATTCATTTTCGAAAATAGTTTTGTTTACCTACTTATTTTCTCTTATATAATTAACTATAAAATTAATTTTCTAAAAGAAAAGAAAACCTATGTACTAATGGGGTTGAGCTCCCTTCAAGACTTCGTCTCTCCACACTCCTTAAGACTCCTCTTATGGGCCAACGTTCACCTCTTAGACCGTACATTGAAGGTGATCTAAAAAAATAAATTTCATCGGACATTTATAATACATGAATAAATCGTATTTATTTTATAAATCGAACAGTTGTTATGACTATAAACCCAAACTGTTCATTTTATTAAATAAAATGCGATCGATTCATTTGTCTATAGAGGTCCGATGAAGTTGATTGGTTGTGTAGACGACCCTCAATGTGAGGTCTACAAGGTGTACGGTTCGGATCATTGTGGTCCACAGATGGACCCCCCGCAACAGGGTGTTGAGCATGATGCTGTTGAGGGGAGATGATCCCAACGTGGCCTAACTTTTGCTGCTTTTATTGTCGCGTGAGCTTAACCCAAATTTACTGATGCTACAAACAAATAGGGAGTTTTCATTGTTAAAATAAAACAGTAAGAAATTGGAGCAGAGAGAAGAAGATAAAGGATGAGAGGGGAAAACTGTTAGAGAGAATAGGGGTTTCTAATCTTGGATTTGAGGTTAAACAAGATGGGGAAGACGGTTGCGATTGTTCTTCAATTGGAAGAGGCTGCTGTTACTCTTAAGCCATACCTCCGCTTCTTGATCTTTTTCTTTGAGATCACATTGCATCTTGTTGGATGATGCCATAAAATGCCTGAAAAAAAAGTCAATTAATATGAACACAAACCAAAAAAGCTCTTCACAATCTTGATTGCGATTGATCTTAAATTGCGAAAAACATGTACGAAGAAACAACTAAAAGTACAAACGAAACACAAAATTGGTGGAAGAAAGAGCATGTAAAACATGAAGATCCAATGGTAAACAGAAACAGATGTTTTGACTGTGAATAAAACGCAAGAAGAATTGAAAGTTTAAAGGAACCCAGAATTGATCGAAGAAAGAAAATGTATAAATTATTCTTTAACTCTTAATTCAAAATCACTAGTGTTTCAGAAGAAAAAAGCCAATTAACACCAACACACACCAAACCATCCTCGCAATCTTATTGTTCTTCAACTGCAACTAAAACATGAAGAACCAATGGTAAGCAGAAACGAAATCCAGAGTGAGTCCAAGAACAAGAACTTATGAAAAAGGTCAATTATCAAAAACAATTCTCAATCTTCATCGCGATTGATCTCAGAGTATCACACATGAAGAACAAATTCAAATTGTAAATGAAACTCATAATTGTTCTTTAACTGCTAATTCAAGATCAGAGAAGAAACTTACCGAACATTGATTCGAATGTGACAATTGCGGAATTTGATTAGACGCTAAAGACGAGAATCCATGTGCTCTTCGATGGACTGATCATGAGGAACAAAGCCACTCGGATTTGCTCGTGCGATGAGAGAACAGAGAGGGCGATGGCGTTTAGGGTTTTTGGCTTGGTCCCTACGCAATAAGGAAAAAATAAATTAGAAATGGTTCTTGGCTTGGACCCTACGCAATAAATCCCTGCGGTTTAAATAAGGAAAAAATAAACTAGAAATGTTACCGTTATTACCAAGATTCGAATTGGAACGTGAGCTGGCACAACAAACATGTTTTCAAGTTGTTCCATATAATCGTTTTATTTTAAATAATTCAAAAGAGGGTGTTCTTTTTCCTTGCTTTGCAAATTAGCACCTTTATTACCAGATTAAATTTAAATTAAAAAATAATTTAAACAATTTTTAAACATGTCTGTACGAAGTGTTGTCATCGAGATGTCCATGTCTTCGGTTTTATACATTTTTAAAAATTTGTTTTCAGATTTTGGTAGTTTCTTCT
>CM018901.1:16342014-16352014 GCA_009663005.1 Actinidia chinensis
CTCCTAGTTTTAAAAATTACGGATTCCAATGGAAAAAGAATGACTAATTTACCCTTGCCTGTTAAATAATGGGAGTAATAAAAATTTAAATTTCTTTTTTAGATTCTCTCTCTCTCTACCAGTGACCCCCCCCCATTCTTCCTACTAGCGAGGATGCTATCCTTCGATCGATTGAAGTATCCAATCTCATTCCCCGTGGTGATGGACATACAAGTTTTGTTTGCGACTTTCTCCGAATTTATGGTAGCCATTGTTAATGGCGACGATCCAGTGAGTAATATTGATGGTGTAGTTTCTTGCCCTTTCATTGAGCTTCTCTAACTTATCTGGTAAGCCTGTAGAATCATAGACAATGCGTGTTTATGCTTATTAAATGTTGAGAGAGAGAGAATGAGAGGGACAAATTGGGTTTCATTATATGTAAATTTGCTAAATTGGGTTTCTCTGGTATAGCTTAATTGACTTCAAAGAATTGAGATTGGGTCATTGTTCATTCGAATACTCAAATTCATATTTATAGTGGGTAAATTGAGTTTGTAGAATTTGATGAAAACCAAGAAAAGTGATTGGGTAATGAAGCAACTAAATACTCTGTTTCATCTTCCAAACTCCAAACTAATCTTTTCTTTGAAATCCATAAAATAGTGCTTTTGTGTCAAACATTTCCACATGTAAGTAAACATAGAGAGAGAAAGAGAGAGAGCATACATGTATAAAATGGATGTATCCCAATTTCAACCATCACATATGAGATCTGAGTTGATGCCAAAATAGTCATGGTGATTAACATAGAAACTACATGAGATATCGAGACGGTAGAACACATCAATACTGCTGAAATACAATAAATTTGCACAACCTTCATAACGTTCAACGTGAGGCTGCTGCAGCATGTATAACCTAAGTTTCATCACTGGCCAAACTGCAATTCATGAGAATAACCTAATAGCTTTCTTAGTAGAGGAAGGAGACCACTAACGATATTTGGAGAGGTCTGAGCAATTAAAGCGAGGCTGCTTTGGCCTGAGCACCTATGCTCCAAACTAGCACGAAGCAATCATGTTGTATGCCGTCCAATAGGAATATGGGAATGCAAATCCTCCAATAGCAAGATCTCCATGCCATCCATGGACACAGCCCAAAAATTGTCAAGTTGAACGGACCCAGAGGCATTGATCCTGTCTCTCACCGTTGCCTCCCAACTGCCAACATAAGCAACATCACCGCGACCTGTCACTGGCACTCCAGCACCAACAGCCCGAGTCGTTGTTAACCAAATTAATTGTCCTCAACTCTCAATCCTGTGTTAAAGAATCACCCAAAAGAGTTGTTGCTACACCTTCATAACCAACATCATGATCCCAACCGTGAGTGTATAGAACTGTAAAGTCACAAACCCAATGGTGGGGAGACGAATGCGGAAACGATGAGTTGGATTATTTCAGAATCAAAAGCTCAGGCAAGGCCAAACCCGGGCATGGAAACTGGAATTCCTCTTCCAGATTCCACTGTAGCTGCTGGCAAATCATTAGCTAAAGCTTGCATGTCATTCATCACCTTCCATCGCCTTCTTCTCTTCCTTCAACTGCTGCTTCATAAAACAGATTTTCCCTGAACTCCCAGGTTCATCAAAATACGCATTCCTTCTGGGCCCTAGTAAGCGTTGCAGCTGGTCGCTTCATCAACCGTTTAAACGGTGGTAACTTATCATATTGCTAAATCAATTCGAGTCCGATGACTCACCAGATCATCATCTAATCCTCACCATCACAAACTGCTTTCTGGCAGTTTCAGTTTAAACGGTGGAACTTATATATCTAACTCATATTCAGTCGATGACTCATCCAGAATCATCATCAATCCGTACCATCACCAAACTGCCTTTGGCAGTTTCCGTTGTGGTCTGAGTGGAGAAGCGATGACGGAAGAAAACGGTAAAGGAGATGATATTATTCGAGTAGCAAAGGGCCTTCAGGTGGACTATGTTGCAACTTTAGTCGCGTGTTTGCTTCAGCCAAATTTTTGACACATAGGAGAGCAATAATAAGCGGGGCTTCCAAACCTGGCCATTGGGTAATACTCTCTGACCGGCCCTGTTCGTTCTGCAAGCAGAGTGATTCTTCTCTAAAGAAACAGGATTCATAAGACCAATATCCCCAGCCGCCTACCAAACTGCTGGCTGGACAACATGAGAAACATGTCATAACTCGTAGCAGTGCCATTAGGGGAAGGGACCTCAGGTGGAGCTGATGCTGCATGAGTTAGAACCACAGTTTGCATTAAACCAACTTCATGGCCCAATAGTAGTGATTTACGAAATAGAGGCATATCACCAAAATTCTGAACTGCATGTCCACCTGTCAAGGTACATAACAATATCTGGGGGTGTCGTCTTGATGAAACCACTTAATAGAGTGGAGGATCTTCTCATTCTGGTGCTGGTTCTGATCGGGAAGGAGAAGACCAGGTGTGTCCAATTACCCGACCTCAATCCCATGGACAGTTCTGACAACATCTGAACCTTCTTGGTACCAAGCCTCAAAATCATCACATGCCAAACTTACTCGTCAATTAGGGAATTGATGGTTGCACTTTTACCGACCCTGTTTTCAAGAACCATAATTGTGCAGGAGAAAATCGAGAGGTTCTAGCCCAGCTGCTCTGCTTCTCCGCATTAAGATTGCACGGTCAAAGCTAAAGGCACCTACACGACCCCCATTTCTCCCTCACAGTTGTTCAGCATGCCCTAGCCTGTACAACAATTGAGCGACAACAACATTGTGGAGAGTCTGCCCAAAGCCTATGAGCAAGATGCAGGAACTTCACCCTTATCATCTGGAGTTTTTCACATGTCTCGTCATGTTCCTCGGATTCTCCATTTGCTGAGTCCTAAATGGGTTGGTTTTACATCTGAGATAATGTTCCATTCATCCGAACTTGCTGCACAACTCGAGGAACAGGTTCCAATAGTGGGGCAGCATTGGCCAAGGCCAGCAGGATGAGCAGGTGAGGGGGTAGGAACTGCGAATTTTCCAGAAAACGTAGAAACAGTTACTGCAGGCCTGGTTTCCCCTTGTCTATTCCCATGAGTACTTCGTTTGACCTCCTCATCTTTTGCTCCTTTGTTTTCAAGCTCCTTGGCTGCGACATTGGAAGCTTCAGCATCCTTGTCTGCTTGCTGAAGTTGAGCACCCTCATTTTTTTTGGTTGCACTAGCCTGAATCTTCTCACCAGTCTCCCGCACAGAATCTTCTGAACGAGATAATTTCCTAACCTCCAGATTTGCTTTGCTTCCCTCCAAAAGCATATGTTGTGTATCATCAGGTTTCAAACTAATTCTATGTTGGTCTGAATCTGTAGCGGCTGAAATATATTCCAGTTCACAACTCCTCTCATCCTGATTTTCTAAATCCACGTAAAAATGTCCTTTAGTTCTTCGTTCTTACCATTATGATAAGTAGAATGGGCTACTGGAGCTTCTTTATTTCAGCATCCTGATCTCATCTCTTTAAGTTCTTTTTTTTTGTTTTTTTGGGGCTGGGGGGGGGGGATGGTGTTTGGTGGTGTGTGTGTGTGGTTTTTTTTGGTGGGGTTGTTGTGTGTTCGGGGGTATGTGACTAGGGAACCAGATTGTCTTTGCCGCCTTCAACGGGAGCAGGTGAAGCTTCAGAAGCTAAAAATGTCTCATGTTCGAGCTCTTGTGTATTGATGCCGATCAAAGAAACCAGGGGGGGGGCACGGCGCGCGCGGGCCAAAGGGGGGGGGGGGGGGGGGGGGGGGTTTTTTTTTGTTTTTTTTTTTTTCTTTTGTGTTTGTTTTTTTTTTTTTTTTTTTTTTAATGCCAAAGTCTCTCCAAGTGAGTCCGCCTGCTGAGAATCAGGAATCACCTCCTGCACAATTTGGGAATCCCCAGTTTTGATTCTTTATCAACCTGAATGCTTCCTTGGTAGCATGTCCATTTAACCGGTCTTCCTCCAAATTCACAATATCTGAAGTACTGTTCTCACATTTTTCAGAAAATTCACCCAAACTTCTGATCCGTCCTAATCCCCATTTTTAAATTCCTCTTACACAGAAGCAGTAATATTAGATGCCTCCCAGCCAAAGCATTATCCATTCGATCCAATCCATCCCTCAATCTTTCTCTGCCACACTCCTCATCAAGACCTTCATCCACCACGACCCATCAACAGCTTCCAGGGTTCACATCACCCCTTCCACGTTATCTTCAAAACCCAACTTGTAGCTTGTTCCTCATGATTTATCAGCCACACAGGAACCCTGTTGCTCACCTAAAACTGTTCTAAATCAATTCCCACATAAGAGGTCTCATCGACGTCTACTGAACAACACCAAATCCCCCAACCTTCTCAGCATTATAGTCCGACTGACAACCAATTAGCATCAACGAATAAAACTCCCGAGTGTATTTCAGCCCCGATTGCCTCCTCGAAAATCTCTTACCCTTCCGGATCCTTGACTCATTCAGAACAAAACCCACCCATTTCTTCTACTTTCGACCCCAAAACCTCATTTTCGTAACCTTCTCCCCGAAATGAGACCCGTCACAACCCCAACGACACGACCCCCTTTTCCATCACAAAATACTTATCCAATCGTCACAAATTCGCTGAAACAGATAAACCAAAAACCATAATTACCAAACGAGGAATAGCCAATAGAAGGTTAATACATACAAAAGTCATACAAATAACAGATCGAAATTAAAACCCTAACACCATCTGGGCATTATAGATTCCAGAATACTAAATTGACCATATTAAACATGGTGACTGATCGAATAGGAATAGAACCCTACTTCATTATTGTAGGGGACTTCAAAAAAACCGTGAAAATCTAGTGAAAAAATGGATTGAAATTAAAAACCCTAACACCCAAACTACGGACATTACTGGTTTTCATATAACATACAGAGAAACGATTCGAAGGAATAGAAACCCCTAATTTACTTAGTGATAGGCTTCCAACAAAACCGTGAACATCTAGTGAAAAAACGGGATAAATTACACTTTACACCATTTACTCACTTGGAAATTTTCACTTGCACCTCAATAGTAAATGAAAGTGTCAGTGTGAATGTTCTTAAGTGGGAAAAATGGGCTAAATTACACTTACACCACCACATGTACTCACTGAAATTTCAACTTGCACCCTTAAGTAGTAATGAAGGGTCAGTGTGAATGTTCTTAGTGATGAATCCAAAGGGTAAGAGGCAAGGAGTGCGATTGGTTTGAGAAATTATTAGTGCTTCTTAGAGCAAAATCTAGTGGTGCTCTAACTTTAGAGGAGTGGTCTAAACAGTGGGATATATTTTTTTTATTTGGATTGTGACTAACATGGGGATGATGTGTCCTTCCAGTGATCAGGTGTAGGATTACTCTAAGGAGCACTAAATAACTCTCGCGTGGGAGACCTTAACTTTTTAAAAAAAAACAAAAGTCTCAATGGTATGTAATAGTATTAGGCTACAATACAAATTAATTATAAAAATTTGTGTCACTCAAACAGAAATTAATATTATATTTCATGCATAGGTTATAGATTTTGTATTTTGTAGGCACATTCGTCTTTCTAATATTATTTTTTTTTATCCATCTTTGTATGTGGTATTCAATTAAGTGAATAAAAGGAGGCTATGCAACTCTTAACTAGACAGAAAATGGACAACAAAGGAACATAAAAACTTGCCCAGAAGTGTCAGAGATTGATACAATTGGGAGAAAAGGGTATTAAGTGATATTTTGTTAAAAGCGAAGGTGAAAAGCGTATTTAATTAAAAGAATTACAGGTAAAACACAAGTTTTAACATGATATAATAGTCATTTATCAGAATATGATTAGAAGTGATGAGAAGAACTTACTCGGGGTGTCCATGGTCCGATGATCCGGTTCATAAGAATCCAGTAACCAATACAGGTTTAACGGTTCTGAAAAATAAGAATCAGAACCTCACCATTACAAGTATAGAACCAACCAAAACCGATCCGCCTTATGGTTCGGTTCGGTTCGGTTCCGCTTCAATCAATTAATATTTAAATCTTTTGATAAAATCTAAAAGTACAAGCAAAATTATTTATTTAAATAACCCAGAACTTCATTAATACTTTAAGTCATGAAACAAAAATAGTATAAAATAGTTCAGAGATTGACTCCTTAAATGATATTACATCAACCAACTCTAAATATTGCAATTAAAACTCATAAAAGTTTTAATTCATAATAAATAAAAATAAAAAAGGAATAAACGAGAAATGAAAAAAGATGCATAATGGATAACAAAAGAAAAAATTAACGATAAATGTTTGGATGAGAAAAAAATGTGAAAGGGTTTTGATGGAAAAGGGATAGAGTAATCATAATATCTATACGAAGTGAACATATTTTGTTGGAGAAAATTAAAGTAATCCCGTGTAGGTGTGAATTTAATATTCGAGCTAAATAATGTATGGTAGATATACATACATACAATATAGATTACTATATATATAATCGATTTCGGTTCGGGTTCGGTTTGAACTTACGCGTTTAAAAACTAAAAACCGGTAACCGAACAAATTTAAATCTGGTTCTTAATGTTAAAAAACAAGAACCTAACCATTAAACCATAGAATCAATCCAAAAGACACGGGTCGGTCGGTTCACCGGTTTTCGGATTTTTTTGGACACCCCTAAGAAATACGGGGTAAAACCACAAGTTTTTTAACGACTTATTAGGCAGAGAATTATTGTACGATTTGCTTAGGGATGACGGAATATAAACAAAGGACTATGTCTCGCTTTCATCACAAGACACCGTTTGAGTTAATAGATAAAATTCAAAGCTAAGTCCTGTATTTTACTTCTCCTTTTAGCAGTCATATTGTGGATTTTCTTTCCTCCGTCCGCTTTGATACACTCTACACTGATAGCGGTCCTTTAGGGGGGGGCAAAAATGAAAAAATGTTGTTAGCAATAGAGTGGACATCTGATTGCAACTGATTGGCAAAATTCTTTCCAAGACCACTGAAAACTTGGTCAGTTCAGTTTTTAAAGTTTTTCAAATTAGTGTGCGTCCATGGTCAGCGGCTCACCGTCGCCTCCATCATGCCACATCCACTACAACCTCCATAATCACTTGCTTGTCTTTCTTTCTATAGTAATTAATATCCTGACTGAGTTACCTCAGTTATCAAACAAATTACAAGCCGTCAAACACTACTTTTGCACGGCACCAATCAACAATGGCCAATTACACCCATCACCTCCATAATAGCCACCTTCACTCTGTCCCAAACCCCAAACCAGAAGACCACGCCCAAACCACTATCACCAAGACCTTAGGCCCTCGTTTGTTTTGCCGACTGGACAATAATCCTCCGGACTAATAGCCTCTGGACTCCTTGCCCGATATAATGTTTCGAACTTAATCTATCGTGTAGCCGCTATTTTTACTCCAGACAAACTCTGGATAAGTGGTAGTCCAGTCTTGTTCTCATGTGCATTTTCAAGCAATCGAATTGGACAAATGAAGAAAATGACCAACTACCCCTTCACTAATTTTACAATTTGCTTGCTCACCCATATTAGACAATTACTCTCACGCTCTCTCCTCTCTCTTTCCTTCCTTTTTTTTAGTTTTGTTTTTCTTTTTATTCGGTTTTTTTAATAAATTTTTTATTTTTTATAAATATTTTTTTATCAATTTTTATTTATTTTTGGATAACAAGCTTTTTTATAAAAGTTAACCGTTTTCTGAAAAAATATTTTTTAAAAATATTTAATAAAAATATATAAAAAAAACAGTTTTGAAACTATATATTTTATTGAAAATATTTTCAGAATATAATAGTTTTTTCTTTTATGTTTTATTTAGATTTTTTTCCCAACTAATTTAAATTTTTTAATAATATTTTTTAATATTAGTGCTATTTTTAACTATTTTGTTAAAATTTTAAATTTTTTTTATTTCTCTTAAAACGAGATAGACTGAAAATGTAAATTTTTTTATTTAATTTTTGAACTACTTATTATTTTTTAAAATAACTTTATTTTTTATAAAATAATAAGTGTTTTGTATTTTCTAAAAATTGTTGTCATAAAATTCTATTTTTAAAATTGTTTTGTTAATAATATTTTTTTTTTGATTAAATATTTTTTAATTTTTTGTTTCAGAAAATGGTTAATTTTAAAAAAAAAGCTTGTTATTCCAAAAACAAAAACTGATAAAAAAAATTATTAATAAAAAATAAAAAAAAATTCATTAAAAAAAAGAACAAAAAACTAAAAAAGAACGAAAGATAGAGGAGAGAGAAAGTGGGCGAGAGAGAAATTGTCAATGAGGGCAAATTAATAATTTTACATATTTGTCCCAACTTAGGCTTACCCGGGGACAAAGTTCCCACCCCCCCACCCCAGGACAGATAGTCCTATGTACGCGGATATTAGTCCTTCGGAAACTATCTGTCCGAAGTCATTTTCTGTAATCAAACGCGGGACTGGACAACGAGTCCAGTCCAGTCCCGCTTAGTCCGGCCAAACAAACATGGCCTCAGTAGATTCAATGAATCTCAACCTACTCAGTGTTGTTGGAGGCACGAGGCGTAAAAATCTGTGGAGTCTCAGACGCGAGGCGTGAGCCGGACATTATCAATATAAAAAAGAAAATATAATATAGGCAACTAATTCAAAATTGAAAACATATACCAATTGCAATCACAAGTTATAAACACAAAAATATTGAATTTTAATATGTATTTACCATCTTAGAAGTCATAAAAATATTTACCAAAACACAATTACGAGTCTAATTAAGTTCAACAAATCACAAATGTCTTACCAAATATAACAAAAAATATTAAAATAGCAAATCATCCAACAAATTCCACATACTTGTCAAATAGTTAGAACAATTTTTATCCATCCTTATTGTAGCTTGAAACATCAATAAACTCAATGAACATACTTCCTTTTGGACAATTCACTAGAAAATTTATTAAGGTTCTTCCCTTCCCATCAGTCCACCACAGTCCTTATAGAACATAACGTATTTCACCACAATTCTTTCTATGGTCTTTCATCAAATCATTAAGTATGAGCGAAACACTTTCTGGAGATAAGTGACCCGTTCTCTGTTTGTAACTTGGCGTTTTCATGCCTAGATCATACTATCCTATAGATTAATCATGGGCCAAAACTTGGATATTTTACTTTCATTAACAGCAATACCATCATCAGGCATCCACCTAGTGATTTCTTATCACAACTCCATCCTTAGTTCTTTTCTTGTAGCGGATCATGACATCGATTTTATAGTTTGTTTTCCGCGATATTGTACCCAAACAACATCACCGATTAGGTAATGAAGAATGTGTTCCCTTGGACCCTTAGTCTTCGGTTTCTTACTTAGGCAGAGAAATAGAAGATTGGCTTCTTCAAATTGATTTTCCATTCCACGCCGATCAGTCCCCACAATATCCATCTTCATTCATCCCTCCTCTAAACTCATTATCCATCTCATCAAAATCTGGTATCATGTGCATTTGTTCTTTGCCTGATTGTTTTTTGGTAGCTAATTGTTCATCACTTCTCTTACTTGGGTGGAGATCTTGGACCAATCGTGCGAATTTCTAAATCCTCCCACTGATGTTGCTCATTCGAAACCCCCTCCACTAGTTTAATGTAATCACAGAAACTACATTTAACGTATTTCTCTGGCAGATCGTATCAATATGACAATTACTTCACGTAGGATCCTTTGGGTGCCCTATTCTTCACCATCCAACATCTAATTTTAAATAATGCACAATACATCTAATTATTAAAAAAACTAAAAAACGTAACATAAAACAAAAAAATAGAAATAATAAATATGAAAACACAAGAAGATAACCAAAAAAAATACAATGTAGTATACAGTCAATACTATTAGTGGTTTAGCATCGCATTAATAAGTGATGCAAAGACTCGTAGAAAAAAAATACACTTTCTAGCTAGCCGCCAA
>CM018901.1:16357014-16364514 GCA_009663005.1 Actinidia chinensis
AGAACCCAAAATATGCATCTTTTTTTACAAGGCCTAATTAGCGCTTTATCTGGGCCAGACCAGCCTCTACATGCGCTTGTCTGGTGGCATCCACACGCCCCTCCTGATGAGGGTTAATGCCAACTAAAGTTATAATGTTTAAATTTAAAGCATTGTTTGGCTATACCTGCTGAGGTTTAGCACTGAAGACCAAACCCACCAACACCCAACACCAAACCAAACAGAAAACAAACGCACCATACATTTGAGTTCTTTAAGGAGGAGAGAGACAGATACAGTTAGTTTGCCAGGTGCTTTGGAGGTGTTCCAAAGTTAGTGGTTTATAGACGTGTGATTCCGGGGAGGAAGACGTCGAAATCATCATTGTTTTTTTTTACCCCAACACCCTCGGTAGGCGGCGAATCTTTCTTAAGGAGACTGCGATTGCAAGGACTCGGCCATACTATGTTTGGATCTCTAATTTCAAAATTTGTAATTTAAATTTGTAATTTATTTTGATTAATGAAATTAATTCTTTGTATTCACATTCTGTATTGGCCGACAATCAATTTTGGTTCCAACAATCTTAAGAAAGACGCTTCTTTTTGGGGATTCTTGTGATCGGACAATCAAATTTCAGAAAAAAATTATTTTTGTTCAGTTACTACTGTGAGATTGAGATGCATACATGTAAAGAGAAAGTTTTTGTAACTTTGGATATGTACAGATCTATTCCTGTAGCAAGTAAAAAAAACAAAATTATAAAAAGAACAGTTCTATTTCGAGAAAAAAAAAATATGAAACCATGGTTATACTGCTTCTTGATTAAATCAAAGACCTGGCTTTTGATCTTGATAGCTAGGGGATTTCCACCGCCGAGAACCTCCCGGCGCTGTGTTCGGGCACACTCCAAAGCTTTTTATTTGTTAGAAAGAAAGAAATGATATCGGAGGAAGAGAGAAAGAAAAGAGGGAAGAGAAGACCAGAGTAGAGAGGAAGTCTCAAAGAGAGGAAGAGAGAGGAAAAGAGGAAGGAGAGAGAGGGGAGAAAGAGAGGACCAGAGAGGAATAAATAAAGAGGAAAAGAGGAAATTGGGAGAAGAGAAAGGAGAAGGAGAAAGAGGGAACATTATAATATAGAGCAGAATATAATAAAGAGAGAGAAAAGAAAGTGCTTGGAGAGAGAATAAAAACACGGGAAAAAAAAAATAATATTAGCCATAGAAAGGCGAGAAGCGGACAGCATCTAAGTGAAAATATAATATAAGGATATATATATTATATATATATAATATTTTATTATATATATATATAATAATATATTAAATAAAGAAGCGAAAAGAAAAACACGAAAAAAAAGGTTTGCATAGACAAGGAGAGAGAGGCCAGCATCAAGTGAAAATATAATATAAGATATATATATTATATATATATATATAAAAGGACACGCATACCCCCCCCCCACAGTATATATAGATATCTATATTTATATATATTCTAATAATCTTCTCAATTTTTTTTGCAACGCATGAAGGCCATGCGCAACCATGGACTATAATACATCTATATATATCTATCTTATCATACTCCTCAAAAATTAAACTGCACGCGCAAGCTCTGGCCTTTTTAACCATGCCGGTACAATTACAGGTTTTACATGTATTGTAATTACAGATTTTTCACCCAGTTATTTTGGAAAAAAATATTATTTCGCTCTCCATTTTTCTTTAAAATTACAAGTTTTCATTCAGCATTCTGTAACTCAAAAGGTTTTTCCATATTACGGATTAACCCCAATATTTAACTGTAATTCTAATCAATTTCCAAAAAAAAATTTGATAATTACAGATTTTACCCTTTAAATTTTGAAAAATTATAATTTTATCAGAATTTTATGTAATTTATATTTTGCCCCACAATTCTGCAAAAATTTCTAATTTATAACCCTTATGGGGCAACCGTTTGCGCGGTTTGACTGGATCAGAGTTGATAGGCTACGACCTTAGGCAGCTGTGCGCGAGCTGACCTTTATTGAAACAAGGTGGTTTGAAGCATATGTTAATTTTGGACGAGTGGAGGTTTCTCAACCGATTTAGAGTTGCCCTTGCATATATTTCCGGTTCAAAGGGTCAATCTCTCTGCTAAGGGCGATTGCTCTCACAAACACTTGGTTGTATAAAAAAGGTTATACCATTATGATGATTATGTCAGATTGTTTATCTATTCATATTGTCGATATTGTGAGGACTATGCACTTATATGGTGTGTTGATCTTTTTAGAAAAACCTTCGAACACATGCGACTAATGCTGTTGAAAACAAGCACTCAAGTCTTCAGTTTCTGGGGAGAACTGCTGCTCCAAACCCCCTGGTGTTCCAACGATCCGATGGCTCCCATGTGGCAAACCAGAAAGTTTGGTGGGGATGATTTCAAGAGATGGCAGCCAAGAAGATGGATGTTTATCTTACGACGCTAAATCTCGCTGGATGTTAACTGAAGAGAGAAGCTCAATGTGTTGAAAATGAGACGGGTAGTCAGAAGGTAATTGCGAGAGATCACTGGAAAACTGCTGATTATCTCTGCCAAGGAATTATATTCTTACAGCCCTGGAGGATTCTTTGTACTCGGTTGTATAATGATATGAAATTGCTAAGGAGGCTGTGGGAGTCCTTAGCCAGGAAAACGAAGATCGAGGGAGCGGTTCAAAGAAATGTATGTTGGCCGGGTTTCTAGACTATGTATGTGACACGAGATCGGTAACGGGCTAGTTCCAGGAGCTCCATGTTTTTCTCCTAAATGCACCTTAAAGCAGAAGGAATGCTATGAAGGGAGGAAGCATTCTAGTGGCTGCAAGGAAATCCACAGCTCCCAGAGACATGGAAAGGAGTTCAAGAGCTATCTATGTTCAAGAAACAAGGAGATGGACATGGAGCGCTCTTTTCTTACGCTCAATGTTGAGGAGGAAAACAAAGGGCAAAAAACAAAGGTGCCAAACCCTCCTACATGGCCAAGTCTAACATAATGGAGCATGGTCGTTATCAAAGACAAAGAAGTCAAAGGGACAAGTGGTCAAATAACCAGACAGGAAGACTGTCAAACGGGGACCAAAAAGGGCGGATTGCCAAAAGCCATGGAAAGGTTTCAGGGTTACCTGCTTTAAAACTGTAAACAGTTTGGGAATCGTGCTTATGAATGAAGAAAACCCCCCAATGAAACCTCGAGCTCATGCACATATGACTGAGTCATCAGGAGGGTGTAGATGATTATCAACCTCTCAAAGAAAGCAAGGGTTTCTGAACGTGAACATGGTGGCGTCAAAACCACAAAGAATTGTGGATAGATACTGGGGCTATCGCCATATTGTTGCGATGGAATCTGTCACTAACCTTCGAAGCCAGCAGCCAAATGGTGAGAAAGGTGTGTATGGACAATTCAGCCACCTCCGACGTGGCGGGGATTGGAAAAGTGGTCATGAAAATGGACTTCCGGAAAAGAGTTGACTCTAAACAATGTGTTATTCGGCCTGTGAAATCCGAAAGAATCTGGTTCTGTCTGGCTCTTCTGTTGAGCAGACAGGGTTTTCGTATGTTTTTGAGGCAGATAGAGTTACTCTGCAAAGGCTGGGTGGAATGTATGTAGGGAACAGGTTATATGACTGATGGTCTATTCAAATGAATGTCAATGAATATAATCCCTACAATTAATAAGAAAAGCTCACAGTTGTTTAGTGCTTGAGTCTTCCATTTGTGGCAATGGTAGACTAGGACATGTTTAATTATTGATTCTCTACGTTAGACTAATTACTTGGATTCACATTCAAGCATTCAAATTGATAAAAAATCACAAGTGTGAGACATTGTGTTGAAAGCAAAGTTACCTAGGTCTTCAATTTCAATTCGATTTTTTTTGAAAAGAAGTACTGACACCCTTGGGTTAATTCACACTGATGTGTGTGATTTGAAGTATGTCCAAACACCCAATGTACTAATAAGTACTTCATTACATTCCATTGATGATTGTCCGAAAATACTGTTGTGTGTACTACTAAAGGAGTAGGATGAAGCTTGGCAAAATTCATTCTTTATAAGAATGAAGTAGAACAATCAAATTAGTAAGAAGATTAGGTGTTTGTTCGAGCAGTGGCACCGGGGTGGTGAATAGGAATCACCATTTGGTGGATACTGTGTGGAGAACACGGAATATCTATCCAAACCACTTGCACCTTATTCCCCAGCAGAATGGAATGATGACGAAAGAATCTACCCCCTAAAGGATATGATGAATGCTATGTGATTAAGTTCTGGATTGCCTCAGAACATGTGGGGTGAAGCAATTCTTAATGCCAACTATATCTTGAATATAGTGCCTCGCAAGAAGTTGGATTTATAATTCTGTTTATGAGTATTTAAAGGTAGGAGTCCTTATTATAACTTTACGTACGTGGGGATGTCTTGACGAAGGTGGCCCTACTTCTCCTAAGAAGGAAAAAGATTCGGCCAAAAACCGTTGATTGTGTGTTTCATCGGTTTTATGCACCCCAAAAATAGGTAAGTAGTGAATATCACGTTTCTTGTGTGAGGAGGTCCGTTAATACAAGATATTCACAAGCAATACTACATGGAGTATAGGAATGCGTCGTCTTTGAAACACCATATTTCCAATTTTATAGATCCATTGGGATGAGTCAAGTCAGTGAAACGGGCTCTGCATCTGCTATGACAGCAGTCAAAGTCAAAGACAAAAAAGCTGAATTTGAAATGAAAATTGAGACGTTAGCAAGAGAGTAGAATTCAACATCTTTTGGTCCAGACTTTTAAACTTATATGTTAGGGAAAGTGAGCCTCCAAACATAAAAGGACTCAGGAGTTGTCCTGAAGGTCTATTGTGGAAAAGAGGGCTTATTAAGCGTGCGAGTTTGAATCCATTCTGCAAAAAATCATATGTGGGAACAACTGTGTGAATTTCAGCCAGGGGGGCAGTAAGCCTTTGGGACTAACAAATGGATCTTCAAAGCAGAAAGATTAAACGAAGATGGATCAATAGATAAGACAAAAAGCTAGACTTGTTAGTAAAGGATATAGACAAAAGAAGGTCTAGGTTAGACTACTTTGATACTTATTCAACAGATCAAAGAATTAACATCTATTAGGATGATATTGCTGATAGAGCTTGGCGGAAAATCGAGAACATCAGAGGATGTAAAAACAGCTTTACTGAATGGAGATTTAGAGAAAAAAAACTTACATGGAACAACCTGAGGGTTTTTTCCGCCACCTGGAAAAAGAAGGCAAAAGTCTGTAGACTTGTAAGATCAGTATGGGCTCAAGCAAAGCACCGAAAAAATGGCGATGAGAAGTTTGAATGTTGTCTTGTCTAGTGGCTTCAAAAAAAGAAACGAATGTGATTAAATGTGGGAATGTCAAGGACACAAAGGACAGGGTATGTGATTTTGGTCTTTACATGTGACATGATTCATTGTTGGGTTAAGTAACGATAAAGTTTATCAAATCTACCAAAGACTAGTAAATTCGAAATTTGATATGAAGGGATATGGGCCTCGCAATGTGACTGGGTTGTGAAGATTTACCAGAACATCTGACGGACTTTTGCACTTTCTCCAAAACACATTAATGATTAAAATTTACAAAAATTCAATAAGTCTTCTACGAATTGTGGCAAGGACTCCTCTAGATGTCAAAAATCTCCACTTATCCAAGAATAGGGGGGAAGGGTGAATCCAATAGAGTATCTCGTAATTAATTGGAAGTTTAATGTACTTGCATGAGTTGACAAGGGCCTGATTATAGCCTACCAGTGCGCAGACTGAGCAGGTATACAAGTAATTAGGAAGTGATAACTGGGAAGGCGATAGTAAGATCCATACGCTATTTAAGATTATACGCGTGGATTTTGGACTGGCATTAACCGATTTTCAGGCAGTGCAGAAGGGATGCGATGGCAAACTGGATATCGCTATGAACGACTCGAAATCACGAGTGGATATGTCTTAATGCTTGATGGTGTGCGCAGTGTCTGGAAATCTTCTAAACAGAGTGCATTGCACGTTCATGATGGAATCAGAGTTTATTGCTCTAGATAGCGCTGAGGAGGCCGTTGGCTAGCCATTTTTTGGAATATATTTCCAAGATGGTGAAACCTGTGTCTCGATTACCATCCACTACGATAGTCAGTCGCGATTGGTAGGTCACAAAGTAATATGTAACTGGTAAGTTATAACATATTCGTCGTATACATAATACCATAACAACTACCTCAACAAGTGGGATTGTCGCTATTGACTATCTTGAGGTCAAGACAATATCGCGGTATCCTCTTACCAAATGTTAACTAGCGAGTTAGTTGATCTAGCATCGAAAGGAATGGGTGTAAATCCTATGAAATAGAAGATATCGTGAAGGAAAAACCCAACAGCTGACTGGAGAATCCCAAGATCTAGGTTCATGGGACACCCTACTTGCGTATTCTAAAGATAGATCACTATCACTGTGGAGTTTGAAAACTCCTACCCTTCTATTAATGCAACAGTGATTGTGGATAAGGTTAATCATTAGTTTTTATATGACTCTTTGTAATGGTGAGCCAGGACTGATATAAGTGAAATACCCATAACAAATCACATAGGGTGAGTATGAAGTGGGGCGCTCTTTAAAAAAAATTTTGAGAAGGCAAAATTTTTCGAGAAAATACTTGCAGAACCAGAAGTGTGTTCCCTTGCCGAATGGACACAACAGTGAGAACTAAAACTGCGTCAGTAGAAGTTCCTGTGTGACGTCTATTGTCTCAATTTACACCTTCGGCGGCACAGTTCAAGGCGGCTCGCCCACGTCTGCCAGTAATTCATATAAGGCTATCACAAGGGAAGGTTCATCCAAGTGGGCCAAAAGCTACCTAATCCATGCAAGGAATTATCCGTTGTCTCTCTCTCACAGTCTGCATCAAGTCCACATTGAAATTTTCATTCATGGGGGGATTGTTAGAAATTGTGTGATGAAAGCATAAAGAGGAGTGATTTTAACAATTCCTAAAGGAGTTATTATAGAACCAAATTTGCAAATCTTTTTACAGCCTTAATAGCTGCGTTTTATCTGGGCCATGCCACCTGCTAATGGCTGTCATGGTGGAATCCACAGCACCCTCAGTGAGGGTAATGCCCACTAAAGTTATAATATTAAATAAAGCATTTGTTAGCTATAAATTCTTAGGTTTTAGCACTGAAGAAAGACCAACACCAACAACCAACAGAAACAAACGCACTCCATAACATTTGAGTTCTTTCAGAGAGATAAAAACAAAGAAAAGCCAAAAGAGTGCAACAGAAAACACCCAAGGACACCACAGCAATCGTCCCTTCTCCATATCCCTTTTATTTTTCCCCTGTCTTCTTTATTTCTAGTTTTTCCAGTTAGTGGTTCTAACCCGTTTTATCCTGGGGAGGAATACGTCGCATCATCCTACAACACCCTCGGTAGGCGGCGGAATCTTTCTTAAGGAGACTGGCGAT
>CM018901.1:16377014-16396141 GCA_009663005.1 Actinidia chinensis
CAAAACTGATACGTCTTCATCAAAAAAACTAGGCGGAGTTGGACATGGAAGGAGGGCAAGATGTGCTACATTCATGCTCTTAAAGGACATTGTTACTAAAGATGGAGGTTGGATAACGCCACCTTCGGTCTGGCTATTTGCAAGTGCTTGAGCGAAAACTTATAATAGCACTTCCCTGGAACTGACCTCCATGCAACTCCACTCATAGAGAGCAAAGAATAAAGAAGAAGTGCGAAAAAAAAAAGCTATGGTACTTTGGTTACCTTGTTTTCAATTCTTTTGAAAAATCAAGCATTGGTTGGAATGATACGTGAAAAAATGTTGGAGAGATAGATAATAACTTGGGGATGATTTATGCAAGGTAACATAGGATGTTTTATTTTCTTGTTTTTCAGTTCTTGTTACTAATATTGGGCACCTGTTGTTGATGATTGGAAAATGTTTATTTGTAGGAGGGACACAGGAGCTCAAAAATTTGAGAAAAAGGAAACAAACAATTGCCTCTTTCTATGAAACTGGGCTATAATATTGGAAAGGATAACAGCATACTGGAGAGTGCTGAGATGAGGACCAACAGATGCTGTGGAAAAACTTGGAAAAAAGGAAGGCCTGACAATAATAATGGGATGCCACAACAGAGTGGAGGAGGTGTTGGTGTATGGAGATGGACTTTCCATGTAAACCAAAACCCTGCTCTTCTAACAGTGAGAAGGAGGGAAAGAAGAAGAGGCCTCGGGCTGTGATTGATGCAATTATGCAAGGGTTGATTGATTGCTGATAGATTGGGTTTACATAATCTTGAGAGGGGCCAGTGGTCAGGTGGGAGGGGGGGGAGTTCATGGCTTATAGGATAGGATACCATCATGACCTTTTAATGTAAGAGGTCAATTAATGCTGAGCTCCTTAAGTACCCTATTGCGGCCTGATGATAGGTTAGCTACTTTGGATATTATTGCAGCAAAGTGCCCAAAGAGTTGACGTTATCGCAGCCTGTCCGAAGAGACAAACTCCGTTACATTATCAGATGTTGGCTTAGGATGGGGGTTATCTTTTGGTTTTTGTGGTTTACCAGGGATATCTAATTGGTAGTAGGACCATATAAATATGATCTATTAAAATCAGTTAGCAACAAATCACTATTGATTAATAACATCTTTAAAAATTCTAAGAGCTTTAAAATGTTGATCTATGGAGACGGAAAATATAAAATATCTCTATATAAACCAATACAAAATTCAGAATGAGAGATAAAAATCTCATTCATAATGTTTTAAAATTCTGATGGAATATTTTTCAAACTAAATGGCATTACATTCTATTCATAATGACCAAAAAGAACTGTAAAAGTAATTTTATATTTATATTTTCTAGAAATTTAAATCTGTCAATAACCAAATTTTAAATCAAATTTTAAAAATATTTCTGCTTTGTAAAGTCGATCTAACAAATTTCTTTTATTAGGAATTGGATCATCTACACATTTTCATTTTATTTCCTTTCTCACCAAATTATTAATCCAAACATAACTTAGTAAATTTGTGCATAGTTATTGAGAGAGAGGTCTACTAAATTCTTTTTATTATAAAAAGATTTTAAAGTTTTTTGGTTTTTAATATCGGTAATGGATCCGACTCAATAAAGTTGTTCTATACCTAACACATTATAGAAGAATCACATTTGCAATACTCAACTAGGATCCATGCACTATCAATATCAAAGACAAAAAAAACTTAAAGACTTTTTCTTATAATATAAAAACTTAGAAGAAAACATCCGTAATTAACAAAGAGCCACATAAAATTCAATTGTGTACATTATAAACAAAATTTTAAAAAATAATACATAAAAGACCAAAGTGACATGAGGTAAATACTTTAACAACTATTAAAATAATTTACCCTTCTGAATAACGAAACAAACATAACATAAAGAACACCACTAACCAAAAAAAGGAGATATTCTGAGGAGGAGAGAAAAATTAGAGGGGCGGTTGTATTTGTAGAATGATCTTCAATATTTGATGAGAGAGAGAGGAGAGGAGAGAGAGAGAGAGAGAGAGGAATTGGAAAGAGATGTGGGAGTGGTACAATTAGCTGAGGATAGTTTGAAAAATTGCTTAAGTTTTTGGGCAAGTTTTTTTTAGCTCAAGCAAGCTCAGTTAGGCTAAATTTTAACTAAACTCGAAACTATACTAGTTAAATTTTTTTTATTAATTTAAGCCTAAACAAGAAGGGGAAAAATCATTTGTTATAGTTTTTTATATTTTTTTATATTTTTGTCAAAAGTAATTTAAAATATCTAGCTAGGCAGAGGTTTGTGATATGTAAAAATGAATTTCTGTTGTTACCCTATGCCACATTTTCGTCATTTCGTCCTTAATATATACCATTGAATTTTTAATAGAAATATGTTTCTTTCTAAAATTTTTTATTATAAAGTATTTTGTGCTGTTTGAAATATTGGTAATAGAATCAACGGAGTAATTGTAAATGTGATTTGTTTTATCAATAACTAGTTATGAAAGAAACTTCATTAAGGTCGAATTCAAGACCATATTAAAGAGGAAGATTTAATAAACTTCTTTTTTATAATAAAAAATAACTTAGAAGAAACTATATGTAATTAACCAAAGACCGTATTAAATTTCAATTTAATTATATAGGATCGATACATTGTGAAAAAAATAGTATGTAAGGATTAAATGAAACACGCAGGGATACTTAAGAATTATTATAGTTTATCAAAAACGGATTTTTAAGAGATTCTTTTACCGACTAGTTTTTATTCAAATGGGTAAGATTTAACTAACCTCCTCTTAGATTTTTAACAAATAAAGTCATTTCCTTGACAATTTTAGAAATATCGTTGATCTCCCTTACTATGAAATTAATGTCAAGATTCTCCCTAGAGTTATTTTTGTGCAAAAAAATAAGACTAACTTTTGATTAGGGGTTACAATTTTTTTCCAAACACAAATTAAAATAAGTAAACTTCTCTTGTTTTTCAATAAATTGATGACCAAGTTAATTTTTGTTAGGGTTTTTAAATAGAGCCCCTTTTCAAACAAGCCCCTCTTTCGCTATTTTCTTATCAACACCCCTTACTCTCACTTTGTAATAAAAACTGGTTTAAAGAAAAAATAGTTTCAAGTAAGTTTAGATTAGGAGCACTAAAAAATAAAAATTTAGATTAATTTAAAAAATATGATGTGATAACAAAATTTTATTTATTTGAAGCGGGTCAGTGAAGACAAAATGGGAAGCCTAAAGAATAACAAGTTTGTTATTTTGGCCATAGAAATTAGCTTGAAAGAATTTTAACATTAATTACAAATTAAAAAAAATTAATAATATTTTAAAAATACAAAGAAGGTATTTTTATTTGTCAAAAATGTTATCGAACTCAGTAAAATTTCACTTTTTTCATTAATTAACAGTCAAGACCCGACTTCGGGGATGTCCCAAATTTGGTGGATGTGGACACCTAGTACAAAGACCACGACATTAGGGGAGGGCCAGAGACGGGGGGGAGGCCCAAAGAAGAAAGGGGGAAAGGAGAGGAACCTCCCCGGAGGGGGGGGCGAAGACACAAAAAACGCCGCAGGGGGGAAAAAGGACAGCGACACCCAGGAGGGGGGCAAACGGAAGGCGCCCAACCCGCGACACGCCGGGACCGCAGGGGGCGCGGGGGGAGCGGAGGGTAAAGGACGAAAAGGGCCCCGACGAGCGCGCTCGCGCCGCCCGCCACGCGCCGCGCGCCCCCGCGGGGGCACCCGGGGGAGGGGAAGGTGGTTGGGTGAAGGGGGGGGTAGGCGGAGCGGGGAAAACCGGGGGGGGAGGGGGGGAACAAAAAAATGAAGCACGGGGGGGGGAGGGGGGGAGGGGTGCTGGGGGTACGCGGGAGGGGGAGGGGGGAGGAGAGGAGGGGGGGGAAGACCAGGGGAGGAAGGGGGGGAACAAAAACGAAAAGGCCCGGGGGGGATGGGGGGTAGGGGGGGGGTGGACGGGGGGGGGGGGGGAGGAGGAGGAGGTCGGGGAATAGCCGGTGATGCATGGGGGGGAACAAAAAAGGACATCCCCTTGGTAGTACTGGTTGTGTGGACCATGTTCTTTTTTTGCGGGGGTGCCGGGGAATACCAGTGGAGGTCGTGTGGGGGGAGGTTGTTTTTAAAGACCATTGGATGTTTTACCGTAATACCCGGTCGATTGATAATTTTTCAAATTTTTATAAAGAATGCTCCCAAAAATGGTATTAAAAAAAAACGAATCAAAGAGTTATTAAATAAAAAAATTAAATCGAAGGGTATTAAAAAAATAATAAAAAAAAGGTACAAAAAGAAAAAAAAAAGTAACAAAAAAGTTTAATTTATTGTTTGTTAAAAAAAATTAATCAAATGGTATTAAAATAAAAAATAATAATAAAAAGTAAAAAAATATATATATAAGAGTACAAAAAAAAAAGAAAAAAATAACAAAAAGGGATTCATTTTTTATTAAAAAAAATAAATCAAAAGATATTAAAAAAAAATAATAATAATAAAAAGTAAAAAAAGTAAAAATAAAAGGGTGCAAAAAGAGAGGAAGAGATAGGGAGAGAGAGAGAGAGAGTGAGGGGCATTTTTAGTAATTTCATAGGAGACAAAGAAAAAACATGATGTCAGGACGGTGTCCAGCGGGCTGAGATGAGAGAAAATTTACAAACCTCAGGGGTGGCCACTGTATTTGTCCAATGTGAAGGGTACGTTGGTATTAAACACATTTCAGGTGAAGTCCAGTATAATTTACCCAATCAATAAAAGACAGAATGGTGGGCCCAATAGAAACCCAATAATTGCTCCCATTGGCCATCAAGAAAGACGAAGACTAGTGGGTGGCAATTAATATAAGACGTATTATTGTGGGCCCAATAGAACCAATAATTGCTCCCATTTTGATCAAGAGAGGAGTTCTGATCACACGGGATGGTAATACTATAAGAGCGTCCCGTAGCTATTTCCTCAACTATTAGTTTGGGATTTAATTAGGACTTAAAAAATAAATAAAATATAATTTATTTAATCAACTTAAAATAGATGTTAAGAAGCAACTATGTGCGATCTCGTGGGTATTGAGTATTACCATAGGCGTACTCCCGTGAGTATCAGTACTCTCAAGCAGACCAAAGACTGGGGGGGGAAGGACTAAAAATACCGCGTGAGTATGGACAAAGACAAAACAATATTTCTCCGACAAAAAAGTCCAAAAACACATCGCGTCAGGTTATTTTTTATCAGGATGGGTTTGGATTAAAAATCAGTAGATTATATAAAATACAGAAAAATTTAGGGAAAAAAGTTCCACTAATTTAACGAAATTGTCGTGTAATTTATTTCCACAACCTAAATTTACTATGGTAGGATAAATGAACGATGGAATCATTCATACCTCGGAGTGGATCCACAAAGAAGTTTGGATGGCGGCACCGGGAGGCAGTATAATCTAAATGTAAATATAAAGGTGATATATTCTCTAAAATAGAGGAAGAAATAGAGAATGGTTGGAAGCATCTCCAAAACCACATCCTAATATGTTTGAGAGAGTGAGAATTCAAAACCATCCTGCCAAACATTCCTCTATTGTAAATTTATATTTGGTGAATGACACATATTCTGTATTGTATACTTTTATATATTATTTAAAAAAGGTATCTGTAAATAAAATAACACATACAGTTAAATAATTCAATGAGATTGGACATGAGATACGGCAATATCTTTTAAATAAGAGTCAATATAACTAGATTTAATAAATTTATAAAAATTTTATAAGGATATTAATCAATAAAATTTTAGAGGCACATTTTATAGTATAATTATGTTGAATGTGGAAAAAGAACGTTGGACAAAATGTTAGAGGGCGAAAAAGGTAAGAAGAGATGTTTTTAAAGTAGACATATAAAATGAAGATGGAGACAGTTGTGGTTGACGTATGAATAAATAATGAAATCCTATAAATCTAAGAGGATTGGAGGGACTGGAACATGCTTTAGCCACTGCAAAATTGCACAAAACAATGGCGACCCATTCTTAAAATCCAAAATGTTGCAAGTGATTTCCGTCTTTGACAAATGATTAATTACCTTCAGCCTAAAATTATACAATATTTATAGTTTCTAAAAAATATGGGGTTTGGGAATATCACTTCTTTATGCAAATAATTTGCCAATATATTCAAACAATCACAAAGAAAATAAAAGGAATGAATAAAAATTCTGGAATCAAAAGAAGATAAAATTGGAGAGCCGCGATTTGTTGACTTGAGGGGAATTGGAGATTTGAGGTTAATGGGTAGAGTGAGAATTGGAAAACCAATGTGTAAGTCATGAAGAGAGAGAGCAACTGCGGCAAATGAAATGGGAAAAAGATGAAAAAAATAATAAAATTGAGATTTTTTAGCAAGTTAGTCAAGGACTGCAAATAAATTGAATTGTACGTGTGCTGCATGTACTAAACTTTCTCCATTTTGTGTCCCTAATAAATGATATATAGCATGAATTTTATGTTATTCTTTTTAATTACATAGGTTTTTTATAATTTGTTTATTATAAAAGTGTTTTTATGAAAGTGTTTGTTGTTTTTGGTTTGGGAAGTTCTTTTATCGACATATGTTCATCCACACGGGTGGTTGGTCGGTAAAATGTTACTGACTTGGTCTGATATTTTGAAAAATAAATTCATATCTTTTAGTTTTGAAATATCGTTGACCTTCCATACTTTGAAACTAAATCGACATTCTCCGCTAAACCTATTTTTTGCAAAAATAACAAACTTACCCTTTGATTTATGCTTCAAAGTGTTTTTCAAGACACAATTAAAATAACGTAAAACAGTATCGGGATAAAATAAAATGATAACAAAGTTAAATAGTGGTTTAGATTAGGAGAAAATTAAAAAGTTTAAAATATTTAGTCATATTTTAAAAAAAATGACCCTGTTTTTAATAAAAAAATAATTAAAAAATTTTATATTCACGTATATGTAGTTAGAGCACTTAAAAAATAAAAAATTTATTTATATCAATTTTTAAAAAAATTATTATGAGAATAAAATTTATTTATTGTTTAATAGTGTTATGTAGTAAGAACCAAAATTTAAAACCCTAAATTAAAGGACAAGTTTATATTTTTGTATAAAGATTAATTTTGAGAGAAATCAGGAATATTTAGTTAAAAAATAAAAAATAAATCAGTAATATTTCTAAAATTACAAGAAAAGTGGTTGAAATATTAAAATGCTTTAGTGAAAGTTTACATTTTTTTTAATCAACTAAAAGCTACGACAAGCATTCGTGGAGGATAGGGCTTTGTCCATCGAATCGGGTTTGGGCGGGTTCGGGGAGGTAGGACCCGACCCGATAAAAGGTAGATTAGGAAAAAACTCCCCGAACCCGACCGACTATCTAGTCGGGTCTCGGTCGGGTGGTGGAGAAATTCTTCTTTATTTTTGCACCTCTTAAACAAGATATTTCCATGTAAACAAAAGTGTAAATGAGACAATGATGGCCAACCGACGTGAAAGTATGTAAAAATAATAAGAGCACAATGATCCATTTTCGAGCAAATAATAATAGAACAACAATATATAGGAAAGCATTATAAAATGGATTTGCAAAAGGAAAGTATACATATGAATTTTATGTGGTCGGGTCTGGGTTCGGGTCACCCGACTCCTTTTTTAGACCAATCACCCGAATCCGACCCGAAAAATAAAAAAACATTAGAATGTTAACCTAAGCCGACCCGTCAATATAGTCGGGTGGATCGGGTGGAGTTTTGAGTTTTGAACAGCCCTAGTGGAGGACCAAGGGGACATATGGGAGATTATAAAAAGCTTAGTGAAATTTACAATTTTTTTTTAATCAATTAAGCACGACAAGACATGGTGGAGGGACCAAGACTTGTCAGATAGGCAACTAATGAAAAGACCAAGATATTATTGGAGGGCAAAAGACTTGGATGGATTGACAATTAATAAAAGAGAAATGTAGTAGTGTATAGAAAAGTGTTAAAAAATGTATATAAAATTATAAATGAGAAAGCAGACGATTAGACTCAAAATAACATTAAAAACCTTATGATCATAAAGAGAGCAATAACAGTTTATTTCAATGGCGTCACTACCAATTAAGTTCTGCAAAATTACTGACTGTCATGTTACTAAAATGGGTTCAATTTGCTAGAACAAGGACAAAGCCCTCACAAAAAAAATCCTGTAATTTTTTTTTATTTTGGTAAACAAATTAACTGTTGATTTGTTTGTGAATTAAAAAATTTAAAACCTATAAAATGTTATTTGTTTCAACGGTTTTAAAATTCCTTGTAATATTTTTTTTGTAATTTTCTCAAATTTTAAAATCCAAAAATGGATTGAAGAGCAGGTACATAAGCCACTCACCGTTTAAGGGAAAGGTACGGTCACCGAAATATTACCGAAAGTGTTACTGATGATATCCAAAAAATGCCGTCGTTAGTGCCAAAACGCAAAAAATAAAAAAAAATCAAAAAGGAGCTCATCCGGGAGTTGATTTGAAAACAAATGATTGCCGTTTGGCACCAAACGATATCTTCAGTAAAACAATTTCGGAACATTTTTGGTGACCGTTAGCCTCTTTAACTTCCCCAGTTAACCATGACTCCCCCTAAGTACATGCATATGAAAATAAATTCAACAATGACCAATTAAAGAATGAAAGAAAAAAACTAATGAAAAAAAATTACCCATATTGATATATTGATGTATATGTACAAAATACAAAAAGCACAACAATAAAGTTTTTTTTTAAATGAAACATGAAAATTAATGGCAGATTCTCAAACTTGACTCCCCCTAAGACTATGCCTAGTATCAGAACAAAAATGATGGCATGCAATCAAAGTTAAAACAAAACAAAACAAAACTCTAAAAATCACGAATAGTGCAAGAACCACTTACATACATATGAACTTGAGATTAAATGACTCAAGAGCAAGATGTACATGCCAATTGTTCATATCTATACAGCTAGATTATATATACGAGTATATAATGTGGTTAGTTTATGTTACCAGCTGTTAGATTGCTCCAACAAACTTTGATATGCGGTGAGATTTGTTTATGGTCTACAGGCCATTTCTGTAACAGAGAGTTCATATCTATACGCTAGAGGGTATTTCTAGATACGAGATTGAAGGGTGTGTAGATGGTGTGCCGGGGTTACGATTATAAGCAATCCCGTGACATGTTAACCAATTTGTGGATGCTATGCTGCTATGCCACATTACAGGATTCATACTAATCAACCATCATGCATATTTGTTCTTACCATGCTATCTATGATGAGCTCAACAATATGGAGAGACCAGAGAAGAAGAAATACCTGATGTTCGTGTGGTGTCGAGAACTTTCTCCTGAAATAGGTCCTTTAGATTTGCATACCATGTAATTAAGTTACCTGGGACGCTTGGGGCTTATGGAGAGAGGGATAGTCGAATTTGGACATGTTCACGAGCTGACAGCCCTGAGAGAACATAACTTGAACATGAAAGTACAGCATACTATATACACTTGCTGTTTTAGTTATCAACGTTTTTCTTGTCAAGAACGGTGTGATATGTTGAAAGTATTAAAGTGGCTCAAGATCAATTGAAGAAACAGATCATCTAAACAAATTTGGCAGGTTCCATATGAGAGGAGACACTGAGAGATTTGTAGGCAGCAAACATCTAATTGGCAAAAAAAACAATTATGAGAAACATGTAACTTTACCACAGTAACAATTAACTAGGGCTCCACAATCAAATATTGAACAATACAGTGGCATGTGAATTGGTGCTACGATCGGTGAAGTCAAAAAAGAGCAATGGATGAGACCAATTCATCTCCCAGCAACTTAAATGTTGGCTCGGGTCTCCACCGATACAATACCAGTTGTTGTCTTATTGTTTAGTCTTATTTGTCATGCACGATCTGTCTCGCGTTGTATTAAGTTTGAGACTGTGTTGGAACTCAAAGAAATTAAATAGATAGGAAAATCGGAAAAGAAATTTAGTTTTGTCCACTTCTTTACAACCTGTCCTTTGCTTTTTACCTTTCCTTCCAATTCTCCATGCACACCAAGATTCATATAAACTAAGAGACTTTGATTGGCAACATTGAAAAAGAAATTGCTCTGGAATGCATTCCTTCGTATACCAATTATAAGTGTATGTTGAAGCCAATGGACATGAAAGTTCTACAATTCAACAATGAAACTCCCAAACCGTAATACCATGCAGAGCCATTTGTTAGATGAAAATAACTGAAAAATGGGGCAGACTCTCAACACCAAAGCAGAACACCCATTGTTGAGCTACAATTTTCAATCCTAGTGCATCTGGTTGATGTAATTCAAAGGTCAATATTCTCGGGGTACATGTAAGATATTTATGATAATCTTTCTAGAGAAAGGGTTTTCTATATCACTGCCGAACAAAAATGTCAAAATATTCCATCGACCTAGGGTAAAGAAAATATGCTTGTTGATCGTACAACTATTGGTGACTTAATGAGAGATGGGCCGACCGACTCAAGATTTAGGAATGCATGATTTTTAACTGATTGAGAGAATAGCAGACAGTGAAGAACCTGTGTGGGAATTTCACTTCCAATTCGCTAGTACGAATGCTGACAAAACTGCCATGGCCTTAGCCTCCAAAAGACGCTAAGAGTTAGTCGGCGGTCCTCCTCAATATTCTCCAGCCAATAAAAAAAGATTGAAGGAGTTCAATATCAAATGGTGAGCTTTCAAGTAAGTTTTAATCTCTTACAATAACCAATAGCATGAATAAGTCAATTGAAGGACAACACTGATCTGTGTTATATGATTATTGTGTACAGAAAAAAAACTAACAATGTCTGCAATAAGGTCTTTTTAGGAGGTAGTGAATTAGTGTGCCCAATGATTTTTTGAACAGAAACTGTAACTATGTTCCTAACTTCGGTTGACGGGTTAAGCTTAAGAAGCAAACAGGCCAGGTTTAAGCATTATGGTGCAAGTTTTACATATATTTTAACAATAAATAAATATTAAATGGTGCGAGACTGCCCCAAAGTTATATATGTTCTATCCTATCTAAATGGAGGTTTTTAGCTTTCGAGGCATAAGTATAACCCAAATCTCACTTTCAAAAAATGGAAAAAAAATAAACAGATCACCCAACTGTGTCCAACGATTAGATTATAAGCCACCTGAAGTGCCCAACAAGTTAAATCTGCATTTTCAGAGTCATCCTTTATCAAGTTTTGAGAAGTAACCATGAACTATTTTGTGCACATTGCTCCCTTATAAAACAAATCATTTTCTTTTCATCACAAGGAACCAAATCATCTTAGACATGCTTTTAAAAAGGGGTTTCTCTCAAGCTTAGTTTATTTTCCAAGCTTAAGCAAGATACTCAAATCACCGGTTGCTGACACTTGACAGATGAAATTTACTGAATTTGACGTAGCGTATCTTCTAAAAACTGTTATATCCAAGTTATATATTACATAACCACCAAGAAAAACTTTGATCGACTATATGCATTGAAGTATCTATTTTGAGGCATTATGGAACTTATTGGTTGACTAAAACTTGTAGGGGAGAATTTTGTGCTCTCAGTGCATAGGCTAAGTTCAGCAAACTGCCTCTATTGGAAGTTTCAATCGCTCATGAAATGATTTTGTGGATTTTCTTTTGTTAGGTAACATAACTGAAAACACAAAACACACCGTACCAAAAAAAGTTCTAGCATGGCCACTATAATCTGTGAATAATTTTTTTCGTGAAACTGTAGTTTGCAATAATGATTTGTACAATCATTAAAAGCTTGTGAGATTATACAGACATAATGACGCCAGTAAAGAATCGTAAAACACATCCTTTATAATAGAAAAAATAATAAGTAACCGTATTCGTACCCTATGCCATCAAGCAACCGATGAAGTAGATGAGATCAACTCCAGTAGTTTGCTATTAAGCTACTATTTGTCACAAGAAAGCCACCCGAAGGAAATATAATTCTCTGCTCAACTTGATAGGCTACAAAATCAAGTCCACTCCCGCTCGAGTCGGTCACCTAATAACAGTTAATCCTTATGTCAAACTTACAATAAACAACCCATCCCAATGAAGCAGCAGTGGGTGTTCCATCTGTTTTGTTACCGAAAAAATGTGCTTTCTTTTGTTTTTACTACTAAAAGTATAAAATGGATTCCCAAAGCTTTCATTGTATTGGAAATAACCTATCTGGAATATAAAGATCCATAAATTTGGTTGGGAATTGATGCAACCTTTCCCCCTGTTTCGGGCACACATATAATCCCCAACAACAGAGCCTGTAGTTTTTAAATGAATGAAGATTAGACATGTAGAAACAGACAATTTCCAATACACATATATCTAGAGACTAATAGGATACCTTGATTCAATGTTTGGGCTAGTTTCACAAGAATAAAGCCCTACCAAAGCCACCCATTAAGTATCTTGCACAACTACTACAAGGACAGGCCTACTGCATCAGATGCAATGCACAAGAGTGAAGACCATGAAACAATTAGAATATAGATCAATCCTCTGGTTCACTTTAACAAAAATGAAGAACATCATCAAAGGCAAGCAAAGTAAAGGGTAAAAAACAGTCCATGTGACCAATCCTCTAAAATTAAGACACCACTAGATTTAGTCTAATAGCACTAATAATTTCTTGCAACTGCACTCGTAATCATCACACAATACAATAAGAATATCTATTTAAATTGAATAAATATGGGCCCGTCTCTATTAAAATGGAAGATTAGAGGGAGTGACAGACGTATATGCAACGAAGTAAATGAGAAAGCCCATGATCAGACTCATAATGACATTAAAAACCTTATGATCATAAAGAGAGCAACAACATTTATTTCAAATGTGTCACTGCCAATTAAGTTCTGCCAAATTACTGGCTGTCGCCTGTCATGTTCCTAAAATGGGACCAATTTGCTAGAACAATGCCCAAGCCCATAAAAAAAAATTTAGGCTTAGGCCAAGTTTGCCCATTTGACAAATGTGCATCTTAAGGCCTACTTATGGCCCTAGGGTATTCAGACTCTGGAGGCTCGAGCTTGAGATTAGGTTAGGTGAGTGATTGAAAACTCCATTTTAGCCCCGACAAATTAATAACATGCTGGTCATGTTTTTTTTCCACCCGTCTGAGTGACCGTCGTCATCAACTGGATCACCTTGAGACGGAATGTAAAGTTGAAGTTTAAACTTGTCAAAAATTATGATTCTAATATTTTTCCCTCAATCTTTCAATCGTAAAAAAAATAATTGGCACATACTTTTGAAATCCAATAGTAGATAGTTGTATATACTTTCCTTTTGCTTCAGCTGTGCGTATCTTTTTATTTCGTAAGAAAACACTTCCCATAAAAAAATGCCGTTCTTTTCAAAATCATTACCCGTATTGATAATTGATGTAATATGTAAAAATAATAAAAATGCACAACAATAAAAAAAAATTAAATGAAACATGAAAATATGATAGCGGATTCTCAAATTCGACTCCCCCTAAGACTACGCCGAGTATCATAACAAAAATGATGGCATGCAATAGAAGTTTTTAAAAAATAAAACAAAACTCTAAACATCACGAATAGTGCAAGAACCACTTACATACATATGAACTTGAGATTAAATGTTGACTCAAGAGCAATATGTAGATGCAAATTATGCATATCTATACAGCTAGATTATATATGTAAGAGTATATAATGATGTTAGTTTATGTTGCTTTGAATATTGGGTGAGATTTGTCTATGGTCTCCAGGCCATTTCTTTAACAGAAAGTTTACATAGTTTAGGGCTATTTCTAAATACGAGATGCCAAGGGTGCGAAGATGGTGTGCCGTGTTACTACTGAAGCAATCACATGCTATTTTTTTTAAAACCATTTGTGGATGATAACATGTTAAGAGTATATAATGATGTTAGTTTAGGTTGATTGAATATTGGGTGAGATTTGTCTCTATGGTCCCATGCCATTTCTTTAACAGAAGTTTACATAGTTTAGGGCATTTCTAAATACGAGATGCCAAGGGTGCGAAGATGGTGTGGCCGTTGTTACTTATTATAAGCAATCCTGCACATTGTTTAACCATTTGTGGATGATAATATTGTAAGAGTATATAAGATGTTAGTTTATGTTGATTGAATATTGGGTGAGATGTTGTCTATGGTATCCAGGCCATTTCTTACAGAAAGTTTACATAGTTTAGGGATATTCTCAATGACGAGTGCAAAGGGTGCGAAGACTGGCTTTTTTTGTCTTGTGGACGTGTACATATTATAAGCAATCCCATGCACATTGTTTAAACCATTGTGGATGCTATGCTGTATGCAACATTACATGATTCATATAATCACACCATCATGCATATTTGTGTATTTTACCTGCTACTACTGATGAGTTCACAATATGGAGAGGACCAGAGGAATAAGAAATCCTAATTGGTCGGGTATCGAGAACTTTCTCAGGAAATAGGGGCCTTTACATTTTGCATACCATGTAATTAAGCAATTGGGACGTTTGGGTCTTCTGGAGAGATGGATGGTTGAATTTGACCTGTTCACTAGCTAACATGCCTATGAGAGAATATAAACTTGAATATGAAAGTACAACATACTATATACCACTCAACGATTTATGCCAATAATGTTGCTGCATAGTTTGAACGCCTAAAGTGGGCTAAAGATCAATTGAAGGAACAGATCCCCTAAAACAAATTTGCAGGTTCAATCATGAGAGGAGACAACTGAGAGATTTGTAAGCAACAAACAATCTAATTTGGCAAAACAAACAAAATTATTAAACATGTAATTTATCCACAGTTAACAATTAACTAGGGCTCCACCAAATCAAATATTGAACACTACAGTGGCATGTGAATGTGGTGCTACGATCAATGAAGTCAAAAAAGAGCAGGGATGGAGACCAATTAGTCTCCACGTAAATTAACATGATGGCTTGGGTTGCTCCACTGATCCCATAACCAGTGGTCTTATTGGTCCATCATGCAACCACGTCGGCATATTAAGTTCTGATAATGTGTTTGGAACTCAAGGAATAAAATAGATTAGGAAAATCGAAAAAGAAATTTATTTTGTCACTTCATTTACAAACCTGTCATTGCTTTTTACCTTTCCTTCCACATAATCTCCATGCACTCCATGATTCAAAACTAAGAGAATTTGATTGGCAACACTGAAAAAGAAAATTGCTCTGAATGCAGACCTTCGAATACCATTATAAGTGTATATTGAAGGCCAATGCTGAAAATATTCTACAAGGCAAATCAAAGAAAACTCCAAACGTTAATAACCAACAGAGGCATTGTTTAGATGAAAATACCGGAAAGGTAGGGCAGACTTCAACAAACAGAAACACCCAGGTTGAGCTACACGTATCAATTCCCGTTGCATCCGGTTGAAGTTAATTCAAATGTCTAATTTATAGGGGACATGGTAAGATATTTTAATGATATATTTCTAGGAGAAAGGATTTACTATATCATTGCCGAATAAAAATGTCAAATATTCCATTGGACTAGGGAAAGAAACCGATGCTTGTTGATCTTATAAACTATATGGTGCTTGCTAGTGATATGATGGGCATGACACGATCAAAATCAGGAATGCATTCATTTTTTACTTGATGGTGAGAATAAGCAGGACAGTTGAAGAAATGTGCGGAAATTTTCGCTGCAATTTCGTTGGTTCGAATGATGGCATACTGCCATGGCCTTATCCTTCCAAAAGAGCTAAATGAGTCAAAAATTAATCCTATTTAAAGAGATGCCGCTACAAAATTACAGTAGAGATGGTGAACAGAGTGGTGTCAGCCCTGCTCAATATTCTCCCAGCCAATACAATTAGATTGAGGAGTTTCAATTATCAAAATGGTGAGCTTTCAATAAGTTTCTATTACACTTACAATGACCAAAAGAATGAATAAGTCAATTGAAGACACAAATTGGTCTGTGTTATGATGATTCTTGTGACACACAAAAAAACTTAACAGTGTCTGCACTAGGTGGTTAGGAATTAGTGAATTAGTGTGACCATGATTTTTAGAAGATCCGATACATCGGTTTTGACGGTTAAATCTTAAGAAAGCTAAACAGGTAGGTTTAAGCCATTATGGAGCAAGGTACATATATTTTACACAATAAATAAACTATAAAAGGGAGCGAGACTGCACAGTTACATATTTAATCATATCTAAATTGGATGTTTTTAAGCTTTCAAAGGCCTATATCACCAAATATGCACTTCAAAAAAACGTAAAAACAATAACAGATCAGATCACCCAACTGTGTTCCAACGATAGATTACAAGAAACCGATAATTGCCCCAACAAGTTACTTTGCATTTTCGGAGTCATCCTTTATGAAGTTTTTAGAACCTTAACCATGAAAAAACTATTGTGTGCCACAATTGCCCTTATCAAAACAAATCATTTTCTTTTCATCACGAGGATACAAATAATCTTAGACATGCTTGTAAAAAGGGGTTCTCTTCAAGCTATAGTTTTTTTCCATCCTTAAGAAAGACAAACTTTCAAGTTTAAACTCACAGTTGTGGACACTGACAAATGAAATTACTAATTCGACATAGCTTCATCTTCTACAGCTGTTGTTCCAACTTATATAACATTAAATCCCATAAGAAATAACTTTGATTGACTATATTGCATGAAGTTCTGATTTGAGGCATTATGGAAAATTATTGGTGACTAAGTGTTAGGGAGAATTTTTGTGCTCTAATGCATAGGCGCTAAAGTTTAGCTAAACTGCCCTCTATGGAAATTATCATCTTCTCCGTGAAATGATGTGTGGATTTTCTTTTGTTAGTAACATAATGTCCACCACACACACAAAACAAAAAAACAATTTTTTTCTCGGCATGCAAAATATGATCTGTGAATAATATTTTTGGTTCCTGCAGTTTGCAATAATGATTTTGTATAGTAATTAAACGATGTGAGGGATTATACAGACATTAGGAAGCCAGTAAAGAATCGTTAAAAACACTTCCTTTAGTACTATAAAAAAAATAAAAGTAACAGGATTCCGTTTACCCGATGCATCAAGCAACTAATGAAGTAGATGGATCAGCTCTAGTAGTTTGCTATTAGCATACTATTTGTCAAAAGAAAGCCACCTGAAGGAAATATGATCTCTTCTCAACTTGATTGGCTACAAAATCACGTTCACTCCCTCTCGAGTCAGTCACCTAAAACAAGTTAATTCCTTATGTCAAACTAACAAGAAACAACCCGAACAAGACTACCCAAAATACCAATTTTCCACTGAACCAGCAAGTGTGTTTACATGCTGTTTAGTTACCAAAAACAAAGTGCTCCCTTCTGTTTCAGTAATATAAAAAAGTATAAAATAGATTCCCAAACTTGCATTGGTACTGGAAATGAAACTATATGGAATATAAGATCCATAAAGTACGGTTGTTGGGTTGATGCAACTTTCCTCCTGCTTCAGGCACACATTTTATACCAACAACATGATCCCAGACTGTAGTTTTAATGAATGAAGATCCGCCATGCCAAGGACCAATTTCACCCAAATAAAAGAGATATCTAGAGACTAATAGGATACCTGACAATGTTTGGGCCACGTGTATGGAGAATGAACATAGATTCCCTACAGAGGCCCCATTAAGTACTTGCATAAACTAATAAAGTGCAGGGTACTGCCATCAGATGCAGTGCACAGGATAAAGGACCATCAAACAAATAGAAATATGATAGATCAATCCTCTGGTCCTCTTTAAAAAAATTGGAAGACAGAGCCAAAGACAAAGGTAAGTGGTAAAAAAACAGTCCCGTGCAAACAACACAAGAAGCGTTAAATAGCAAAATATCCCATATGTAAAACAGTAGAATGCGAATGAATGAATGCCTTTACGAATATTACCATTGAATAATATCAATAAAAGAAAGAAAAAGAAAAAAAAAAGTGCAACCTGGACAAATGTTTTATACATGATAGCACGGCCAACGGTTCCGATATGCATTCTCAGGAAAACGTTGGAGATCAATTCAGAGCCCTTTGGCAGGGACCAACTCATCACGAGCATGAGTGAAAGCATTCTAGAAACCACAAGACAGAAGTCTCAAGCAAAATAACTTGGCAAATAGGACAAAAAAATTCTACTAAGCATAAATTGTAACTATGAAAGAAAAACAATTGAAAAATATTCCAAAACTAAAATTAAATTATATAATTTAGACACAATCTATAGGTATATTAGAAACCACAAACGTATAGTAGGTTTGGGAGTACAACAAATAATTATGTGCGACCGTGCATTTTCCAAAACTTATGGTGATAACATTCTCAAAAATTCTGTCCCGTCTCATATCGGAGATTAAAATTATTCTCAAAGTACAGTAAGGATAGGTGCAATGCAAGATAGAAGGGCAGGGGGCAGGGGCAAGGGCAAATGATTTCTTCTGGACCATATAAAAAAAGGGCGGCACAGTGCACGGCTTCTAAACTGAGATTAGGGAGGGTATGATGTACGCATCCCTACCTCATGTGCAAAACGTTACAACAACATCATCTACTGGTTTCCCAATGATGTAATTAAATTCTCTATTTTGGTTACACGAGAAGAACAGCAGCAGTAGCTCAAGCCCAATATAGATTAAATACCTGTGCAAAATATCTCTGATTATATCAACTTAAAGAGAATAATGTCAGGAGCACTTTATACCGATGAAAAGATCGAACAACATCATCTTTATATAGATACCTGCAAGCAACATTTCCTCAGCCATTGAAATGAAAAGAAACGTTCCCCATGTCCATCTGCAGGACACTGGTCAAACAAAATCGTTTGAATACAAGTCATTGCCTTCCAAGATACTCTTCAAATGGGTGTATTCACAGCTCGTTCTTTACTGAAGCATCTCTTGTAGCAGTCTTCTCAACCGTATTTCGCAGGTCCAAGGAAAAGCTCCTGCAGGACCCTTAGTAAAATATAACCTTGGAGGCATGGCAATTCTTGTATTCAGCTTGCTTTAGACCTGGA
>CM018901.1:16436241-16438741 GCA_009663005.1 Actinidia chinensis
TGCTCCGAGCTCGAATTCCTTGTCGGAATCTTGTTCGGACTCGAGCCTACCCGTCGAGCTTGAATCGGATGGTATTGACCCTTTCTTTTTTCTAGGCGATGATTACTTTCCTTATCTGACTCGTATGTTATTGTGCAGCTATGTCGAAGAGAGTGAGCTTCAAGAAGATTGGCGAGAAGCTCAGGAAAACGGCGGGTGCGAGCTCGGGGACTCCCGCTCCGGCGAAGGGAGTCGTAATTGGCGACAAGCGGCCCGGAGAGAGTATCACCAGCTCGCCCAGCAAGAAGGGGAAGGCTGATGACGGCTCGAAGGGAAAGGGGGTCAGCATCGCCCCTGAGGCTAAGAAGAAAACGTCATCGAGCAAAGCCCCGACCATTCCAGCCGCCGCTTCTCCTCGCCCCGGGGAAGGTTCCTCGGCAAATCTCGGCACTGTTCTGGGCCCCACAGCTTCTATGTTGGGCAGCCCGTCGGTGGCCGAGAAGTTGCTGCGGGGGGTGATTCCCCCAGCCGACAAGGAGAAGGTGGAGAAGCTCACCTTGGACCAGACGGCGACGAAGCTCTTCCACGTGATCGGTCAGGTACTCTTCGGGGGGCTTTTCAATTGTTCTATCGATTTAACAAACTGTGGATTGCTAAAAAATGTTTCCTTTCTTATAGCAGGCGTTGGTGCTCGGCTCATCTTTGGCTGTCCGGAGCAGGGAGGCCGGGGAGCTGGCATCTCTTCAAGAGGGGCGAGCTGCTTCCATGGAGACCGAAATTGCTCGCCTCCAGAAGGTTGCTGCCGATCTGGACCAGCAACTGGCCGAGTCCCGCGCTCGTGAGCAGCAAGCCAATGATGAGCTCGCCAAGGCGAAGAGCGATCGAGACTCGCTATCCGACCAGTGCGGGAGGTCGGGCGTGTTGGTGAACGAGCTGAGGGAAGCTCTGAATAAGTCCAAGGACTCTGCCGTGGAGGAGTTTAAATCCTCGTCGGAGTTCATGGTGGCCGTTGAAGATGCTGCCTCCAAATACTTCGGCGAGGGGTTTAACTTCTGCAAGGTGCAACTTCGCCGTCATCACCCCGACCTCGCCATCGACCTGGAAGGAACTGTGGTCGATCAAGATTTGCTGGCGGAGCTAGACGAGGCCGATGAAGAAAATGAGAAAACGGGCGAGAATGATGGGGGTAAAAAATAATGCCCCGAGGTGTAAAATTTTTTTTTTTTTTTGAGATGTAATTCTTGTTTATTTGAATGAAAATATTTTTGTTCCCCGTCTTTTGTTTGAGCGTTAATGGCGACCATAAGTAATGGCGAAATCTCAATAACTGAAATAATATTGGCGATTTCAATAATGGGCGATCTTATTTTGTTCTGAACTGGCGATATCATTTTTCTTTAACTGGCGATCTCAATATTGGCGATCATCGATATAGGCGACCATAATAAGGGCGACATAGACAATGGCGATAGCAATCTTTCGTATAAACGACGATCTAACATAGGCGAATCGTAACAAATTCCGAATAATAAACTTATTTAGGGTGCGAAATGTTTCTCAGGACTCTCATTGATAGTACTTTTTCAAATGCTCGGCATTCCAGGGATGTGAAAGTGCTTTTCCGTCTGGGTCTTCTAACCAGTAAGTCCCTGGTCGGGAAACTTTGATGACTTTGTAAGGACCTTCCCACGTAGGGCCGAGCTTTCCCGCATTTGGTTCTTTAGTTGACAGGGTTACTTTCCGCAAGACCAGGTCGCCCGGAAGGAATGAACGGTGTCTGACTCTTTGATTGTAGTACTTGGCGACTTGGCACTTGTAAGCCATTTGACGTAGCTCGGCGTTCTCTCTTTTTTCCTCAAGGAGGTCCAGGTTGACTCTGAGCTCGGCCTCATTGATTTCTTTGTCGAAATTCAAAACCCTGAAGCTCGGCATACCTATTTCCACCGGTATGACTGATTCGGTTCCGAAGACCATGGAATATGGAGTTTTACCCATAGGAATCCGGCTAGTAGTATGATAAGCCCAAAGTATGCTTGGAAAATTTTCCGCCCACTCACTTTTTGACCTGTCTAGCCTCGCCTTCAAATTCCTGAGGATGGTACGATTGGTTATTTCAACTTGCCCATTAGCTTGAGGATGACCGGGCGAGGAGAAATGATGGGAGATGGCGAGATCCGAACAAAATAACCTGAACCTGTCGTTGTCGAACTGTCTTGCGTTGTCCGAGATGATAACCTTTGGGACTCCGAATCTGCAAACAAGGTGCTTCCATACGAATTCCCGGGCATTTTTCTCAGTAATCTTGGCGAGAGGCTGAGCTTCTATCCATTTAGTGAAATAATCTATGGCGACGATTAAAAACTTCCTTTGCAAAGGAGCTTGCGGTAGGGGACCCAGAATGTCTATCCCCCACTGGGCGAATGGCCAGGGGCTGGACATCGGTACCATCTCGGTGTGAGGGAGATGGCTAACGGGGGCAAACCTCTGGCATTTGTCGCATCTCTTGATATACGCTGCCGCA
>CM018901.1:16456241-16461241 GCA_009663005.1 Actinidia chinensis
TGCTCTTACTTTCACATTTTTTTTTATCTTTAGTAGATCTAATTTACTGTCTAATGAAAGTCCTTTCGTTATAGTTATTTTTAACAAGAGAAATTAAAAAAAAAACTCACTAAACACACACAGACCAAAAAAAAAAGAAAAATTATTAAAAAAAATCATATTTAACTTCGGTAACAAATTAAATCAAGTAGATTTAATTGTAACATATTAAATCCTCAAGTTTTAATCTAGTCACGATTAAATTCATCCATTAGTTACCGTCGCCAACGTTACTAACTTGTTTTAGCAAAAAAATTTAGAACTCATGTAAATTTTTTATCCCTTTTGAAGTCCTAATTGAACCCATTGGTTTATTTTTAACTAAATTTATGCCACTTTTATAGAGTTTTGCTTAGAAATTGGGGTATTTAAAAAAGAAAAAACATTGAATGATGTCGTTTTTTAAAGTTTTTAGTGGGAACCACTTACTTCTATCAACCCTAAATGAACGAATAACTTTAATTGTGATCGAATTAAAATTCAAAGATTTAATTTATTACAACGAAAATTATACGATTTAATTTGTTACCGAGATCAAACTCGAATGGCCCAGGTCATGTGGAGCGTCTTTGAAGGAGCAAACATTGCTTTTTGTCCTTGGTCTTTTTCTATACAGAGAAAAGAAATCAATTGGTTGGAGTGCTTCTTCTCGTGACTTTGACTCCATTGAGTACTCCAAGTCTTTGGTGACGAAATATTTTTTATGTACCCAACATGGAATCTTAACCTTTTCTTTGTTTCCATGTCTTCCAACGGACATCATGGTTGTTCATATCTCTTATTTTCTTCGATGCAGACCTAACATTGATTTGTGGTCATAAAAGAGAACTAAGGTGGGCCTAACATGGGTCCATTTTAACAATCAAAACTACTAATTTTGTACGACCGTTAAGTGGATTATTCGTGAAAAAAAAACAAGTTGATCGAATAATCACATGTTTCAGGTATACTTGTTTCAAAAGAAGTGTGGGTATTGATGCTCTATCGACTTGATTTTTTTCATATACTATATGCTTAAAAAACTCTACAAAATGAACGATTTAAATTGTGAAAATAGGTCAATAATAAGCTCGTAGAGAGTGAGTGCACTAGAAGATTGTACCCATAACGTGGACGGTTTAGTTTTTAAATTGGGAAAAACTATTCAACGCTTTTACAGTGGGACTCACTTCATGTGAGAGGAGTAGCGTGGCTTCAGTAGCACCAAATAATTACTCTTAATTTTGACCGAGCCAAGTTTCCAAGAACTTTTCTTTTTCAAACCTGAGTCACTCCATTATTCATGAGAGAGAGAGAGAGAGAAGAGTCCCATATAGGTAATGACATCAAATTAGTATTGTTTTAGATATTCTCATGAGAATTGTTGTCTTCGTTCCAATTGGCTTGATTTCATGGTTTTGCCATGATGACAAGTTAAAAGGTAGTTTTCATAGGAAACTAGCTCTAATAATGAAGGAACAAGTATAGTTTTTGAGGTTTTTCATATGGGAGACATTTCTGTTTACGATCGAATCAGAATTGTTGATCTTGTAATAATCATATCGAATTCAAGCGTTAACAAAATTACCAATCATTTATTCACGTAAGTGAGCTTGGAACACACAGATTTCAAAGACTATGGCCACGACACATACCCTAAATCCTTAAATTTGAAAGGCATGTTGAAACCTTATACACAAGGAAATTGAAAAAAATTAAGTATTAATAATAATAGACCTAAATTATGGATGGAAAAAGAAAAGAGAAAGAAAGTGAGACGGAAATATTACAGAAAATATAACGTATTTTCCTTTGCTTGGGTAAGAAAAGACAAAGAAATAAAAATTAAAAGAACTAGGCTATGTTTGGCCTCATTTTTTTAAAAGAATAATAACTATTTTTTTTTTTAGTTTTTCGGTCTTTAGTAAACTTTTTTCACTATTTAATCAAAAATTTATACTTCTTCGGTTTCTTTTGACAAAAAAAATAAGCAGATTGTCTAATAAAAATAATTTTCTCTTGTCGGTATGAAAAAAGAAATAGAAAAAATAAAAATAAATAAATAAATAAATACTGTCTGATCATTTATATGACAAGAGGCCTTCGTTGAACCTGGGTGGATCATGCAGTATCTTACTTGGGCTTGGGCTTGGGCTTGGACTTAGTCTGCATCAGTTGTTTGGGAGATCATGGGCACGTCCAAGAATGGACCCAAAAACGTAATTAATGAAAGGCCCAATTTGGGCTAAGAGTTTTTTTTTTTTTGGTTTTTTTTTAGTGAATTTTTTTAGTCATTTGATCAAAATTTTATAATTTTTTTGATAAGAGGAGCCAAAAAATATAAAATATTTATCTAATTTTAAAAATTCAATAAATACGAAAAAACTATTTTAATGAGCTTTTTTTTGTTTTTTAGAATAAAAATGGTATTTTTTATGATTTTTTTTCAAATTAGATAACAAATTTATATTTTCAAACTCCTCTGGTCAAGAGACCGAAAAAATATAAATTTTTGATCAAATGATGAAAAACAAATCACTAAATACAAAAAAAGATAATAATAAAAAAATAATAATAATAATAATAATCTTTCCTCGCCTAAGAAGACATTCAAACTTTAGTTATTCTAGTTTGGTACGCAAGCCCAACAAGACATTGAGACTCTGTTTGTTAATGCTTAACAAGTAAGTTTTTTTTAACCTTGCTATTAAAAAGGCCAATAATTTTTGATTTTTTTGTTTTTGTAGGTTTACTTTAGCTAAAACTAAGCAAAAAAACAAAAACAAAAAAATAAAAAAGCCAACTCTGATTAGTTTTTTTACTTATTTTAAGCCAAAAAATTAAGAAAAAAGCTATAAAAAGCTGATGCCAAACGGAGCCTGAGACGAAAACGCTGCAGCATATGACATATATGGATTTGGATCTTCTTGAGTGTAATTTGGGTGGAATATTTTTAAAGTATACAAAACGACGTTATTTTGGTCATGACCATAAAACGATTCGTTTTGATTTTAAAGTGTACAAAACAACATCATTGTATAAATTACAAGAACACGCCACCCAGCTCCCACTTCAAATGATAAGAACTCAACATATACAGGGTTTGCTTGGTTAACTTTTTTTAGAAAGCAAGGACTTTTTAACATGTGAACTTCTTGAAAGGTTTTCAACTCCTTTCAAAAATAAAATTGCACCGGCTTATTTTTGTCACAATCGATCATCCATTGTTTCTCATTTTTTGTCTGGTTATCTCATTCCTCTTCTCCACTTGCTTTTCTCTTTTCTATGTTGACAATTATGGCATCCCTTTATGTATCTATTTTGTCTTGGCTTGATCTACTTTTAGTATAAATTCATTGTTTATTAAACCAAAATAGTAATGATTTAAAAATAAGAAATTCCTACGTAATCTTTGTATAAAATGATGTTACAGGATATGGAGCTTTCACTTTTATACGAAGATTTATTAAAATATCATTGTCACATTATTCATATAGTGTTTTTATTTATATAGAGATTTTTGAAAAAATTATCAAGATTTCACCTTGGTCGTATATTAAACTCTGTAATTTCAATTTTTAAACCAGTTACAATTTGAATCATTTTCAGCCTCCATTTATTTAACTTAACTGAAAAGATAATAATTCGCGCGAAGACAATTGAGAAAACGACATTGCGCAAACTAGGGCCACTTTTGAAAGTTCTAATTTTTACAATTATGACACATGGGATAATAAAAAATTGAGAGTGATAGGAATCGGGTAAAATAAAAAACTAGAATTCGAGCAAGAATTGAGTGAATTAGTTCTTTTAAAAGGGATTAGTTCATATGACAATATTTTTTCAATTGTTTGGCGGAAATCACTTGGGCTATATTTGGATTGCAGGAATCCTAGGACGAATGGGAATGTGATTAGTGATTTAAAAAAATTTCAATATTTGGAATCTTGGATACAATTTGATGGATAATGATATGAGTACAATCTAAAATGCACTCCAATTGCACTTCTAATAGAGAGAAAGACACAAGGGGAATGGGCCTCACACACTTGGGGTGGGTTCCACACACTTGGAGTGGGTCCCACACTCACTCTCTTGTGTCTTTCTCTCTCCTAAAAGTGTAATTGAGTGCATTTTGGGTGTACCCATAGCATTTTTCGAGTTTGAATGAGAATGTAAATCCTGATTTGTCAAAGAAACAATCATTTTACTGAAGATTCTGATCCCTCTTTCCTTTTCTACCCCAAAGACCCATACTTTTTTTGTACGGAAAATTTTAGTTTTCTTTACTCCATAGAAGTTTTTCCTTTAAGAAAAAAATAGATAAATTAATATTTAAGACACAAGATTGAATTGCAATGCACGGGTTTTAAATACTTTTTAACAAAATAAATTTATTTAAATATATTAGTCGAGTTATTCTTTTTAAAAAAATAAATTGTTGAATAAAATAATATTTTTTGCTCATAGAAGGTTATCCTTTAAGAAAAAAATAGATAAATAAAAAAAAGTAATATTAAGACACAAGATTGAATTGCAATGCACGCGTTTTAAATACTTTTAACAAAATAAAATTATTTAAATATATTAGTCGAGTTATTCTTTTTTTAAAAAAATAATTTGTTGAATAAAATAATATTTTTTGATTGTTATGATGAGAATAACTTTAACTGTAAAAAATAAATACAATTGAATTACTACTTATTAAAATTAAGCTATATAAATGAGGCTGACAAATTATTAAAATTAAAAAATTTAGAATTTAATTTATTAAAATTTAAAACTTAGGAGTAGTTTGTTTGAGGATATGGATATCTTGTAGGGCTCATATATCGAGTGTTTGTAAAATCGAATTTACTATCGTCTAGAAATCTATATCCTCCAAAATGCTGGATATATCAATACTGAGGGGGCTATTCTTGATATATCTTGCACCTACTGACAAGGTAAATGACAACTTTGTCCTTGAGTATATTTACTAT
>CM018901.1:16616241-16621241 GCA_009663005.1 Actinidia chinensis
TGAAAAAGGGTGGAAATTGGGTTGTTCATTAGTCATTACAGCTGAGGAAATGAAATTACGCCAAACACATTGCATTTAGACTTTAGCATGGAGGAACAAGAAACAACCTCAGATGAATGCAAATTATTAGATGTCGCATGCAATAGTTGCACAAAGTTATGGGTCGGAAACATTATCATCAATGCTGACCATTCGATCAACTGTCTCTATCCCAAGAAGTATCACTCTCTTGCAAACCTCAAGCTGACAGCGAAGTGACAAAAATACTAGATTAGAAGGGCACAAGATTAAATTCTTATATTTTAAAATGAAAGAAAATGAGCAAAGGTACCATGGCCCAGGTTTACTTCATATATTGATAAGTACAGGTTAACCAAAAGCGAAATATGAATTGCAACACAAAATACAGAACACAGCAAGAAAAGGGACCTGCTTTTCCCACATGATCCAATATACTGAGACTACAGCATGCTCTCCTCTCAATAGAAGTGTTAGCCAAAGGGTCGCAGCTGTCTATGTATTTGTGGAATTGTTATTATACGAAAGGAGGAGAGAAAATCGAGGATAGACACCCGCGGAAAGGAAAACCCGTGGTGGTCCTGCGGCTACTTGGGTAGCTCCGACCTCATGTGCTTCTGGCCTACGATGCCTTGCCTGTGAGCACAAGTACAGTGAGGACGGCCGCCGGAGTTGTTTCTGGGAAACGATTCTCCGACAGTCAAGTTAGACGTCCAAATACATTTGGGGTACAATAAAAATGCATTAACCATGTTTTCTCAGAAAGAGGTGGTCTCAATTTAATTTTGTATCAACACATCCCATAATTCATTGCCGAAATTCAAGTAATGATCTAATCATACAGAAGAAGCTGCTGCAACTTCAACTAAAACAATCTTTCAGAAATAATATCATAAATCATATCTAAAAAAAAGAAAGATATTATATCATAAAACTCTCCACAATTACACACACACTTAAGCACGCAAAAGACAGAGAATAACAAGACCCTATCAATCCAGCAAGAAGTTTTCAATAAATCAACTGTTAATCACCCTGCATTTGATTTTTATCAGATGATATCAATTCATGTTGTAATACGAAAACAGAACCCAACCATGGTTTTAAGAGAGAAAATATCAGTGAGAAGAAAATTAAAGTCACAGACTAATCCAATAGAAGAAACTGATTGCAAGGTCAACCTTAAGAATCCATTAAACAATCCTCCAAAACCCTAATCAAGGATTCAACTGTGGGGAGCTAAATTAGAAGAAAAAAAATCCTATAATTCTAATTATTTACAAACTAAACTCATACTTTTTAATTTCTATTTTAATACCACAAACTTTTTTTCTTTTTTTAGAAAGAAATACCATAAAATTTTCCTGCTCTTTGCATTAATTAACTTTGGGGGTGGGGTGGGGGATGCTAAGTTACAAGAAAAATCCTACAATTCAAATTATTTACAAATTAAACTTAAGACTTTTTAATTTATGTTTTAATACCATAAACTTTTCTTTTTTTTAGAGAGAGAAATACCATAAAACTTTTAAACTAGATATTACTAATGTAAATCCTCAATTTATATCCATATAATATGTGTAATAGAGCAAACTAGTGACATGTATTTTACACAAATTAATATTTTAAAAAATATTACAAGAAAAACACTAAAGTTTAATCAATATACAAACAAAAATCTTATTTTTTTTTTAATTTTTCTATCAAATCTATAAAATTCTTGAACTATATCTATTTGATGTACTTAATGGAGTACAATACAAGACGATCTATACTATTTTTTTCTTCCTAAATGCATAACAAAAATATTATATAATCTTTAATTTCTTATAATGACTTCCTTTCGAAGTTTTTGTTTATATAAATTTACAAAAACTATTAGAATATATAAAGGCCCCATATTATGATTTCCTCTAGGGCCTTAAAAACCTCAGGGTTGGCCCTGACCACACCCCTGTCTCCCCCCTCCCCTCCATTCTACAGTTGCCACTTCCGCTACTACTACTATGAGCACCGCCATCCCTCCACCATCGCCATTGTGAACTGCCACCACCCTCCACCTCCACCGCCATTCTGTCGTTGCAGCCATGATCCACCTTTTCCTTTATCCACTCTATTACAATTCCACTGTTGAAGCCACCGCCTCCATACTATCACAAGCTATCTACCACCACCACTACTATCCCTCCACTACCAATAGCACGACCATCAACGCTACCACCACTACTACCGTTGTCACCATTGCATCCTTTGCCTCCACCAAACCACCATCCCCCCACTTACCAATACCACCACTGCCGCCACTCTTTGCCTCCAACACCATTCAACCACCACACTATCACCATACCCACCACCCTCTGCTACTACAACCACCATCCATCTCTACTACCATCCCTCTACTACCAATACCACAACCACCGCCACCACAACCCTCCTCCAGCTCTATTACCCATTCTACTACCCCACCACTTCCATATCTCCACCACATCATCCCCTCAAACACCACAACAATCACTATCGCTTTGATACTACAAGAACAACCAACATTATTATATTAGCGTCGCTACCGCCGTCGCCACATCACTGCCACCAAACCACCATCAAGCCACTATAACTTTTATAAATTGAAAGAGAAAATTAAAAAAAATAGATTTTGTTGAACATAAAAATTATATTTAGATTTAGATTTAGCTTGTTGAATATATCAATTAGTTTTAATTTAGCACTTATATTTTTATTTAATACCTTTTTAACTAAAAACATTCAGCATTCAGTTTTCAATACTTGTTTTTCAGTTTTCAGTATTCAATTTATGAAACAACACCTAAGATGTTTAATTAATATGTGAAATATATTTTTTGCTCTTCAGTGCATATGTTAGTGGGCCATTTGAAGTTGTGATATGTTACAGTGTAAGCTAACTTTAGCTAGCACTCTAGCAAACTCTTGTAGACCCTAATTTCATTAAAAATGTATAAAAGTTGGTTAAGTGGTGATGGGTGGAGCTTGATGGATAATGATTAGGTGTCACCTATTTATTAGTTGGTGTATGTATAGCTAGTGCAATAGATTTTGTATGTATTCACTAGTTGACTGATTATTGAATTAGTAAACTAAATTGGGTCCCACTTTTGTATACATGGACATTTTAATACACAAAATTTTAACATTTTAAATGGCTGTTTTTTTTTGATATTTTTAATTTTTGATTTTTTCGTCTTTGGTGAAGGAATCTAAAAATATAAAGAATTTGTTTTTTTTTGATATTTTTAATTTTTTATTTTTTCGTCTTTGGTGAAGGAATCTAAAAATATAAAGAATTTGTTCACATTTAGAAAAAATTCACAAAAAAAATAACCAATTTGCTGAGAAAAATATTTTTTTTAATGATTTTGTTTTTTAAAAAAAGAGATGAGAATTTTTATCTTTTCAGACACCTCTCTCTGAGATGAACCAAAAAAGTATAAATTTTTAATTAAAACATAAAAAAATCACTAAAAATAAAAGTGCAAAAATCAAAGTAGTTAAAAAACTAAAAAAAAAAAAGAAGCTAGTTATATATCATAACTTGCAAAGAGTGAATCTTGCAGTAGGCCCACTACAAGATTCACAGCTTACGGGTTATGTCAAAATGTATGCACATAAAAATGCTGAATGAGTTACAGTTCTCAATCAATTTGAAGGATAATATTAGGTCCTGTTTGGGGTAAGTTTTTTTATTTTTTTAAGTTATTTTGGTTTTTGAGTTATTTAATTTTTAGTAAACTTTTTTCACCATTTAATCAAAATTTTATACTTTTTTGGTTCTTCTTGACGAGAGAAGTTCGAAAATATAAAAAATTCCATATAATTTGGCCAAAAAAACACTAAAGTCAAAGAAAACCCATTATTATATGGCTTTTAACAAGTAAAAATATTTCATTTAATTATCAAAAAAATATTTTATTTTTGTATTTAGTTAAAGCTTTCCAAAATTATGAGAAAATTTTTATATTTTTGGACTCCTCTTGTCAAGAGGAACCGAAAAAGTATAAAATTTTGATCAAATAGTAAAAAAAAGTTCACTAAAGACGAAAAAAATAAAAAATAAAAGTAGCTATATAAACCCAAAAAACTTATTCTGAACAGTGCTAAATCCGGGACATGTTTGGTTATAAGTAGGATAGAGAGGGACAGAGACTATTTCTGGAATAGGTGGGAGAACAGGTTATTGAAAAGGTCTAAGACAGTAATTCCTCTTTGAAGCCAAATTATTTCATGAAGCCTTGATCGAATTAAGAAAAGTCTTAACCATCTACCACAAGTGAATATTTACATCAAAAAGTTCATACTTCTATTTAGCTAGCTACTAGCTATAAAAAATTGTACCATTTCCCAATCATTTTCTTTTATTTGATAAATCCAAATTTCAAACAGTTGCAAAATCACACATTTCCATGTCGTAGTTACCTATTCCGCCCCACTGATTTATACCATAGTCGGAATTATATTTCAAGTTATTCAAGATGACGAGTTACTTTGCAAGTCTGGACCACTTTTTCCATTAGCTAGGTCTCAAGATAGGTAGAAGTTCATGATATTTTATTTGGTTCCATGAAAATTCATACAAAGCTAATGCAGATAATTTTGGAACCCAAGCGTATTCCCTCCCTAGGAACTGCTACGTGTTTGGAAAATTGTTCTGTTATGTTGGGTAGTCCGTTCAGTTACATATGTTTGGAAGCTTTCCCTTTTGTTTATTAGAGTTTATACTAATATTCCTATTAAGAATCCCACACAATTCTTGACTGTTTTCCCTTTCCAATTGCCCCTTTATTTTTCATTTGCGTAACCTACTTTCGATTTCCTTATCGTTTCCCATTTCTGGTTTCATATTTGGCAACTACTCCATTCATCATATTACAAAGCTAAGGTTTTCTAGACAAAAGTATCTAATTCTGCATGCAAGAGTAGTCTGGAGAGGACTTACTTGAATTTTGACG
>CM018901.1:16696241-16698741 GCA_009663005.1 Actinidia chinensis
TGGGTGGATATTATTGTTTATCAATAGTAAGATTTTTTTAATATTTTTTTGAAAAACATTTTTGGATGCATTATATAAATGTTTTTTCCTTTGTCATGAAGAAAATTATTTCATGTCTTCCTAAATATATTATTGGTATGGAATTCAATCACATAAGAAAAGTTAATAATCATAATAATAATCTGGACTCTGCTTTGAATGGTGAGTTTTGGGTTTTCACATAATTGAACCGCTGGTTATCTAAAAAACAAAATTACAGTTTTAAAATCCAGATTCTGGAAATTCACAGTTTTTATCCCAGTTTTCTAAAAAATTACATTTTAACCCAGAATTTAAAAATTATAGTTTTTTAATTCTAATTTCTGGATAGTATAGTTTTTAAAACCCAGATTTTAAAAATTATAGTTTTAACCCAGCTTTTAAAAATTACAGTTTTAAACCCAGATTCTAACCATTACATTTTCTTCTAATTCTAAAAAATTACAGTTTTTGCCCAGATTCTAGAAATTACACAGTTTTATCCAGATTCTGAAAATTACCGTTTTAACAACAACTAACCCAGATTCTAAAAAATTATAATTTTATCCTAGATTCTGAAATTACAGTTTTACCCAACTTCCCTAAAAATTACAGTTTTGACCCCCAACTTCTGGAAATTTTTAGTTTTACCCCAATTTTAAAAAAATTACAGTTCTTACCCAGATTCTTAAAAATTTATAATTTTTATCCTATTATTCTAGAAATTACGTTTGTATCCCAGATTTAAAATATAAAATAATACTAATGTTATTTAATTGAATTTTAATGGAAAAGAGAATTATTATTGGTTATTCATATTCATGGGAAATTATAGTTAGTAGTTGCCAAAGTGGACCTAATTAGTAAGTCTATGAATAACGACTACATAACGATTGTTAAAAAGGGGCAATATTAAAGACAAATAATCTTCTATTTCAGTCATAATTAAGAGAATGGACTAACCCAAAGGAGAGTCACATTTAAACATAATTATGAACTGGTTAGGATAATAATTTATTCTACTTATCGATTAGGATTGGAATACCCAAAAGGTAACAAATAATTTGAAGAGTTGTACAAATTATTAGGCCACGTGGGTGATTATGTTAGCACAACCCTATAATGATTAATACTGGATATGCTTAGATTTTGGCCCAAAGGAGAATCTATGTGATCTCATAATTCATCATTATAATGTTTATATTTCTCCAATTGTTAATATGACATTGTCTATTTTTAATTTCAGTAAATTATTTCATTATTTAGATTAGATTGTTTGGGATATTTCAGTTTTTATTTTATTTTAGTGTGGGAACTCAGTTTGAATTTTAATTCAATAAATGTTGATTTTGTGATTTATGTGATGGTTTATATAAAATGGCTTTAAATCATATTGCATAAAAAAAAAACTTTGGTAACCCTGCTATTCGAAATGTTGGTAATCAAAACGTATAAATTAATGAAAACTCATCAATCTGGTGGCATAAACGCGGGACATATGTCCATGATGAATTGAAAGATTAGTAAAGAATGGGAGTTTAAAAAATCCTAAATTTTACTGATTTTGACATTATGTTTAGATTGCATTAAAGGAAAGCAAACTAAACAAACAAAGAAATGAGCCACAAGAAGTAATGAGCTTCTTAAAATATTCACACTGAATTTTGCGAAATCCCAACTCCATGTTTAGTGACAAAAATAGTTTAACTCATCCCCTTTATAGAGACTTCTCACGGTATGATTTGGTAAATCTGATTCATGAAAAGTCTCAGATCGTTGACATTCTGAATTATAACAGTATTGAGGTCGAGAGACAATTAGATACAAAAAGTAAAATAGTGAGTCAGACAGAGGTGGTGAATTTTATGGTAAATATATGAGTTCAGGCCAAAACTCTTGGCCCCATTGCCAAACTATTAGAAAAGCAGGCATTCGTGCTCAATATCACATACCTGGTCTCCACAAAGCAGAATGGAGGTTGCTGAAAGGCTTCATCGTACACTTATGGATATGGTAGGAGTCTGATTAGTTCACGATTGTACCCAAATTTTTTTTGGTGGAGTGAAGCCTTAAAACCGCAATGTATATCTTGAATAGGGTTCCTAGTAGGCGGTCCCAACTACTCCTTTTGATTTTTGTGACTTGTCAGGAAACCTAGTTTGAGACATTTCCATGTTTTGGGGTTTTCACAGCGGAGGCTAGAATCTATAATCAACAAGAAAAAAAATTAGATTCTAGAACAATTCTCTGGTATTTTATTGGTTATCCCGAAAAGTCTAAGGGGTACGATTCTATTGTCCTAACCATATAGTACTAGAATAGTTGAAATCGGAAATGCCAGATTCTTGAGAAATGGCGAAATTATTGGGAGTGAGAATCACGAAAAGTGAGTTTCGCTGAAGGAGAGTTGACTCCCAACAACAAAAATTTTTTTTTTCTTCGTCCTCGAGAAGTTGTTCACCCTAGAATAACCAACAGTCTG
>CM018901.1:16713741-16716241 GCA_009663005.1 Actinidia chinensis
GTTGCACATTCCGAATTCAAATTCAGATTTTCTCAAGGTTGTTGTTTCCCTTGTATTATTCCTCAAAAAATCCTTCCACAGTTGGGAGTTAATATTCCATTGTGTGACACAGATAATTAAGAGAATAACTCATTTGTCTTCCGAGATTTTTTTTTTATGTTTTCTGGCTACTATTTGCAGAGGTGACTTCAGGTTTCAAATTTCTGTTTTTTCTCATTTGAATCTGTCCTTCAACATTCTAATCCGCTTGTTTTTCCTGTGGGGCAGGATCCACCCTACTGCTAATTGATGCTAATGGTGTGCTTCCTGGACTTCAGTTTTCTCTTTTATGTCACAACAGGTATATGCACTTCGATTTACTGTCCTATTGTTGTTGGCTGGTTTTCTTGGGAAATTGAGGTCTTTTTTTCCCTGAAACGTTCCACAGTTTTTGAAAGTATTTGCCCTAAGGTTCCTCAATTGGACTGGCTGAAAATATCACCGACTAAGAAAAGCCATGTCAATCCTTGCAACAATTCCACTGGCTCCATTCCAACTTACTCGCAGCTATTCCACTGGCTCCATCATCTTATACTCGCGGACACAGACTTTTCCTTCGCATCGCTGCACCACTTTGTCAACTGCAAATCCTGAATCTGCTGCGCATTGCCATCTAAGCATTTCTGGTTTGTATGGACAGCAATCTGTTTCTCAGTGTGAGTTTTCCAGCAGAATGTGTCATCTGTGTACTCACTTAAAGTTATCTCTACCGCGGCAAATCACACAGCGCCTGCTCTTGTTCCAACAGAAGCAACACTACAATAAAGCTCTAAATCATCTAATGCAAGCATTCTCTTCAGCTTCAACACAAGTTTAGGCTGATGCAACCTTAAAATCAAAATCTAACGCTAGAACAGATTTCCTGAGCTGCCAAACAACGGTTTACATTTTAGAGGAATGCTTTATTCGTTGTTTTCTACTGAATAAAATTCAATGTTGTTGGCACTTTAGCTTATGTGGTAAATATTCCTAAATCATAAGCAAAAGTTGAGATTTCGATGTGCGTGCATCTATTGAGATAACGCTACTCAAGTTGGGATAATTAGATACTGGATATTTAAGAGGGTCTATGGAACTGTGGTTATACTTATCATTGAGGCTATTTACTCATCATTTATAGTTTTTCTCATGAAAATTGGGATTCAAGACTAAGAATTCTTTCAAAACTTAATTAACTCTTTGCCCTGGAGAACTCGATAGTTCATCTCATGGATCATTTTTTTTTGCCTCCTTGTATGTCTTTTAACATACCCGATAGTGAAGCGTTGAATATCAGTTTGCAGTTAAGAGTAACTCAATTGTTGTACAGCAATTGAAGTAAAGGTTTTATGCCTCAATGCTATCAATTGTTGAAAAAAGTAGTACAACGCCTTGAAAGATGATTAATTTGAAAGGCCTGTCTAGACTTTTTTTGATTGGCCTGTCCTATAAATTTGACAGGCTGTCATCAATTGTTGCCATCAATTTGTCTGGTCTAAAATCATGTATGCATATTTTCGCGTCATTTTCTTAGTGAAATTTTTACAAAGTATAGAAACTCTTGAGCCACGAGCTAAGATTTTTTTTTTGTGTGCAGTGACTATAGTCTCCATGGACTGGAATGGTTGGTACCTTAGAGGGTACCATTGCTATTGCTTCAGTGGTAGATGTGCTTGGAGTATTATCAGGAAGAACTTTTTCGTCTTCATATTTCCTTTCCTATTTTCTTTTATTTTTTATTTTAACTTTCTTCTCCTTCTTAAGTAATGACACCAATGCTTACTTCTTGGTCGTGTAATGTGAGGAAAACAGAGGAATTGGCAGTATTTGAACAAACACAAACCAAACAATTTGTTCACCATCCGCCAAACCCAGTCTTGCCCTCGAAGTTGTCTATACGGACGTTCCTTAGCCTAAAGAAGTCAACTTCAACTCACCTTAACAGCACACCATCATCCACAGTAAGTTTGGCAGTAAAGTTCTTTACCATCATCGCGAGTGTTTTTTCATTTTATTAATTAATTATTTGTTGGCAAGGTTTTAATGTGTTTTCAGGCTGACTTGATTATTTGATGTTGCAGTAATCAAGGCTTCAGGAATTACAAGGCTACCAGAATATTCAAGTATAATCTAAGTTTTGGTTCAAATGACAAAATGCTTGATTGTGTGTGGATTAAGCGTTTCTCTATGATTAAATATGTGCATTAGTTTGGTGCTGTAACTTTTTGCGATTGTAAGGTTTTGTATAGAGTTTGAATGCCATATATTCTTTCAATTAGTGGTTTTAGAAACGTTTTAAAACCATATTGGGGTAATCTTTAAATAAATGATTACCGATTATATCTTTTATATAAGGAAGGATGGTCACAGCGTGGTTTCAATTTATTATTTGTTACAGTGTGAGTGGTCTACAACTATAGTGCTACAGTTAATTATATTGGCCACTGCAAGGCCGGGCTGGTGATTTATATAGTGGCATTAG
>CM018901.1:16804046-16811546 GCA_009663005.1 Actinidia chinensis
CGATGGCAGTGGTGAAGGTGGTGGAGGTGGTAGAAGTTATGGAGGTCGAGGTGGAGGTCATGGTGGTAGTGGTGATGATGGAGGTAGAGGTGGAGGTGGAGGTGGAGGTCTTAGAGGTAGAGGTGGAGGTGGCGCGGCGGTGGTGGAGGTGGCGACGGCAATGGCGACAGTGGAAGTGAAGGTAAAGTTGGAGGCGTTGGTGGAGGTGGTGGTGGTGGTGGTGGCGATGGCAATGGTAGTGGTGATAGAGTTAGAGGTTGTGATGGTGGTGGGGAAGGCGGTGGTGGAGGTTGTGATATTGCAGGTGGTAGAGGTGGTGGTGGTGGTGGAGGTGAAGCCGAAGGCAGTGGAAGAGGTGGTGGCTATGTGGTAGAGGAGGTGGTAGAGGTCATGGTGGTGGTGATGATGGAGGTAGAGGTTGCGGCGGCGGTAGAGGTTGCGGCGGCGGTAGAGGTGTTGGAGGTGGCAGCGGCGGCGGTGGTGGCGGTGGCAATGGTGGTGGTGGTGGAGGTGATGCCGGTGGTGGTAATGGTGGTGGCAAAAGTGGTGGAGGTGGTGGTAGAGGTGGAGGTCATATTGGTGGTGGCGGAGGTCGTGGTGGTGGTGATGATGGAGGTAAAGGTCGAGGTGGCGACGGTGGTAGAGGTGAAGGTGTTGGAGGTGGAAGTGGTGGCGGCAGTGGTTGCGGTGGCGAAGGTGGTGGCGAAGGTAAAGCTGGAGGTGTTGGTGGAGGTTGTGGTGGAGGTGATGAAGGTAGAGGTGGAGGTCATGGTGGTGGTGGCGGAGGTGGTGGTAGTGGTGATGATGGAGGTAGAGGTGGAGGTGGAGGTGGTGGAGGCGGTGGTGAAGGTAAGCTTGGAGGCGTTGGTAGAGGTTATAGTGGAAGTGATGCAAGTATAGATGGAGGTCATGGGGGTGGTGACGGAGGCCTTGGTGGTGGTGATGATGGAGGTAAAGGTGGAGGTGGCGGCAATGGTGGAGGTGGTGGAAGTGGCGGAGGTGGAGGTGTTGATGAAAGATATGGTGGTTGTGGTAGTGGTGGAGGCAGAGGTAATGGAGGCGGGGGGGAGGTGATGGTGGTAGTGGTAATGGAGGCAAAGGCGGTAGAGGTGGTAATGGTGGTAGTAATGGCGGTGGTGGTGGTCGTAGTGGTAGTGGCGGCGGTGGTGGTGGTCGTAGCGGTAGTGGAGGCGGTAATCGAGGTGGTAGTAGTGGTGGAGGTAGAGGTGGTAGAGGTGGAGGTGGTGATGTTGGCGATGTTGGTAGTGGCAAAGGCGGTGGTGGAGGTGGTGATGTTGGAGGTGACGGCGAAGGCAGTGGCAGAGGTGGTGGAGGTGGCGATGTTGGTAGTGGCAAAGGCGGTGGTGGAGGTGGTGATGTTGGAGGTGATGGCGAAGGCAGTGGCAGAGGTGGTGGTGGTGGCTATGGCGGTGGAGGTGGTGGTGGTGGTGATGATGGAGGTAGAGGTGGCGGTGGTGGAGGTGTTTGTGGAGGTGGCGGTGGTGGAGGTGTTAAGGTGGTGGTGGAGGAGATGACGGTAATGGATGTAGTGGTGGTGGAGTTGATGCTGGGTGTTGGAAGAGGTGACCATAGTTGCGGTGGTGGTGGTGAAGTCGGTGCTAGAGGTTGTGGTGGTGCTGGAGGTGGAGGCAGTGGTGGTGATGAAGCCGGCGGTGGTGGCAGTGATAGAGGTAATGGTGGTGGAAGTGGTGAAGGTGGAGGAGATGGTGGTGGTTGCGGTGGTGTGGCGGTAGTGGTGGTGGATGTAGAAATGGTGGCAGCGGTGGTGGAGGTGGTGGTAGTGGAGGTGTTGCACGTGGCGGTTGTGATGGTGGAGGTGGAGGTGGAGGTGGTGGTGATAGATTCGATGGCAGTGGCGGTGGCGGTGGCGAAGGAGGTGGAAGTGGAGGCGGTTGTGGACGTGGTAGATGTGGATATGCTTTCGTTGGTGGTGGAGATGGTAGTGGTAGCAGAGGTGGTGGTGAAGGTGGAGGTGGTGGTGGAGGTGGAGGTAGTGGAGGTGGTGGTGGAGGTGGTAGCAGTGGTGGAGGTAGAGGTGGAGGTGGCAATGATGGAGGTAGAGGTGGAGGCGGCGGCAGTGGAGGTGGTGGTGGTGGAGGCGGCGCTTGTGGAGGTGGTGGTGGTGGTGGTTAAGGTGGTGGTGGAGGAAATGACGGTAGTGGATGTAGTGGTAGTGGAGTTGATGCCGGGGGTGGAAGAGGTGACGGTAGTTACAGGGGTGGTGGTGAAGTCGGTGCTAGAGGTGGTGACGGGGGTGGAGGTGGTGCTGTTGCTGGAGGTGGAGGCCATGGCGAATGTGGTTGAGGTGAATGCAGTAGTGGTGATGAAGTCGGTGGTGGAGGTGGCGGTGGTGGAGGCGATGGTGGTGGAAGTGGTGAAGGTGGAGGAGATGGTGGTGGTTGCGGTGGTGTGGCGGTGGTGGTGGATGTAGAAGTGGTGGCGGCGGTGGTGGAGGTAGTGGAGGTGTTGTAGGTGGCGGTTGTGATGGTGGTGGTGATGAAGGTAGAGGTGGTTGTGATAAATTCGATGGGGGTGGCGGTGGCAGTGACGGAGGTGGAAGTGGAGGCGAATGTGGACATGGTGGATGTGGATATGCTTTCGTTGGTGGTGGAGATGGTGGTGGTGGTGGAGGTGGTGGTGAAAGTGGAGGTGGTGGTGGAAGTGGCGGCGGTAGAGGTGGAAGTGGTGACGGTGGACGTGGTGGTAGAGATTGATGGAGGAGGTGGTGGTTAAGGTGGAGGTGGTTACGATGGTGGTTGTGGAGTCGATGGTGGAGGTGGTGGAGGTGATGGTAATGGTCGTAGAGTTGGTGGAAGTGGTGGTGGTGGTGGTGGATACAGAGTTATTGGTGGAGGTGGAGGTGGAGGTGATAGCGTTGGTGGCGTTAGTGGAGGTGGTAGCGTTGGTGGCGTTGGTGGTGTTGGAGGTGGTGATGGCATTGGTGGCGGTGGCGGCGGCAGCAGCGATGGTGGTGGAGATGGTCTAGGAAATGGTAGTGGTGGACGTGGTGGATGTGATGGCGGTGGTAGTGGTGGTGGAGGTGGAGGTCGAGGTGGTTTTGGAGGAGGTGGTGGCAATGGAGGTGATGGCAGTGGTGGAGGTGGCGGTGATGGTAGTGGTGGAAGAGATCGTGGTGAAGGTGGAGGTGGTGGCAGTGGTGGTAAAGATGGTGGTGGTAGCGGTGGTGAAGGTGGAGGTGGTGGTGATAGAGTAGGTGGCGGTGGCAGTGGTGGACGTGGTGGATGTCGATGTGCTTACATGGGTGGTGGAGGTAGAGGTGGTAGTGGTGGCAGAGGTGATGGTGAAGGTTGAGGTTGTGGAGGTGGTGGTGGAGGTGGTAGTGGTGGTGGTGGTGGTAGTGGTGGTAGAGGCGGTGGTGGAGGTAGTAGCAATGGTGGAGGTGGAGGTGGAGGTAGAGGTAGAGGTGGTGATGTTGGCGATGGTGGTAGTGGAGGTGGTGGCAAAGGCGGTGGTGGAGGTGGTGATGTTAGATGTGGTAGAGGTAACGGTGATGGTGAAGGCAGTGGCAAAGGTGATGGTGGTGGCTACAGTGGTGGATGTGGTGGTGGTGGTGGTGGCTACGGTGGTGGAGGTGATGGTGGTGGTGATGATGGAGGTAGAGGTGGAGGTGGTAATGTTAGCGATGATGGTGGTAACGGAGGTGGTGGCGAAGGCGTTGGTGGAAGAGGTGATGTTGGAGGTGGTGGAGGTGACAGCAAAGGCAATGGCAAAGGTGGTCGTGGTGGTGGCGGTAGTGGCAGTGATGGCGGCGATGGTGGAGGCAGCGATAGTGGAGGTGAAGGTGGTGGTGGTGGAGTCGGTGGTGGTGGAGGAGGAGGTGATGCCAGTGGTGGAGGAGATGACGGTAGTGGATGTAATGGTGGTGGAGTTGATGTCGGGGGTGGTGGAGGTGACGGTAGTTGAGGGGGTGGTGGTGAAGTCGGAGGTAGAGGTGGCGACGGGGGTGGGGGTGAAGGCAGTGGCGAATGTGGTGGAGGTAAAGGGGGATGCAGTGGTGGCGATGGCGGTGGCGGTGGCGGTGGTAAAGCCGGAGGCAGTTGTGGAGGCGGTGGTTGTGGAGGTGGTGGATGCTGGAGGAGATGGTCGTGGTTGCGGTGGTGTAGAGGTGTTGATGGTGGCGGCTATGTGGAGGTCGCGGTGGTGGAAATGGAGTTGGTGATGGTGGCTGCGGTGTGGAGGTGGCTGCGGCGATAAAGGTGGTGGAGATTGTGAAGGTGTAGTGGTAGCGGTAGTGGTGGAGTCGGTAGTGGCGGTGGTGGTGGAGTCGGTAGTGGCGGTGGTGGACATAAAGGTGGTAGCGATAGTGTTAGCGGTGGTGGACGTGGAGTTGATGGTATAGGTGGAGGTGGTCGACGGGGTGATGGTTGTGGAGGTGGTGTTGAAGGTAGTGTTGAAGGTGGTGGAAGTGGCGGTGATGGAGGTAGAGGTGGAGGTGGTAGTGGTGGTGGTGGAGGCGATGGTGAAGGTGGTGGAAGTGGCGATGATGGAGGTAGAGGTGGAGGTGGTAGTGGTGGTGGTGGAGGCGATGGTGAAGGTGGTGGAAGTGGCGATGGTAGAGGTGGTGGTTGTGGCGGTGGTGGATGTAAATGTGGTAGCGATTGTGGAGGTAGAGGTGATGGAGTCGATGGTGGTAGTGGCAGTGGCAGTGGTGGAGTTGGTGGAGCTGGAGATGGAGGAGATGGTGGTGGTAGCTATTGTTGATGTGGTAGTGGTAGCAATGGTGTTGGTGGCGGAGGTATAGGTGGCGGTAGCGGTGGCGGTGGAAGTGTTGGTGGAGGTGATAGCACTGGTAGAGTTCGAGGTGGACGTGGTGGAGTTGGAGGTGGTGGAGTTGGAGGTGGTGATGTTGGTGGTGGCGGCGGAGGTGGTAGTGGTGGTGGAGGCGGTGGTGAAGGTGGCAGAAGTGGAGGTGGTGGTTGAGCATTGGTGGATGTAGATATGGTAGCAATTAGAAGCGGTGGCAGTGGTTGTGGTGGAGTCCGTGGTGGAGGTGATGGACATGATGGTGGTGGAGGTAGAGGTGGTGGACATGATGGTGGTGGTTGTGGAAGTGGAGTTGGTGGAGGTAGAGGTGATGGCAGCGGTGGAGGCAGAGGTGATGCCGGCGGTGGATGCGGTGGTGGATGAAATGGTGGCGGTGGTGGTCCTGGAGGTGGTGGCGGTGGTGGTCCTGGAGGTGGTGGTAGAGGAGATAGTGATGGTGGCGTTGTTGAAGGTGATGGTGGAAGTGGTGGTGTTGGAGGTGGAGGTGGAGGTGGTGTTAGAGGCGGTGGTGGCAGTGGTGGTGGAGGTCGTGGTGAAGGGTGGTGGCGGTGGTGGCGAATGTGGATGTGGTAGTGGTGGAGGTAGAGGTGCTAGTGGTGGTAAAGCTGGACGCATTGGTGGAGGTGGTGGTGGTGAGGGAGTCGGTAGTAGGGGTGGAGATGGTGGTGGTGAAGGTTCAGATGGTGGACGTGGTGGACATGGTTGTGGAGGTGGTGGTGAAGGTAGAGGTGGTGGTGGTGGTGGTGGTGGAGGTGGTAGTGATGGAAGAGATGTTGGTTGTGGAGGTGGTAGAGGCCGGGGCGGGGGTGATGGTGGTGGTGGTGGTGGTGGAGGCAGAGGCATTGGTGGTAGTGGCGGCGATGGAGGTGGAGGCGTTGGTGGTGGCTATGGAGGTGGTGGAGGTGGTGGTAGAGGTGGTGGCAGTGGCGGCGGTAGTGGAGGTGGAAGGGGAAGTGGAAGGGGTGGCGGTGGCAAAGGTGGTGGTGGAGGTGGTGAAAGTTGCAGTGGTGGCGGTGGTGGACGAGTTGGTCGTGGCGGTGGTGGTGGAGGAGATGGTGATGGTGGCGGTGGTGGCGACGGAGGCGGAGGCGGTGATGGAGCTGAAGGAAGTGGAGGTGGAGGTTGCGATGGTGGAGGGGATGGTGGTGGTGGAGGTGGTGGTGGTGGTTGTAGAGGTGGATGTGGTGGTAGAGTCGATGGAAGAGGTGGTGGTGGTGGAGGTGTGGAGGTAATGGTGGTGGAGGTGGTGGTGGTAGAAGTGGAGGAGGTGAAAGTGGTAGTGGAGGTGGTGAAAGTGGTGGTGGTGGAGGAGTCGGTGGTGACGGCATTGGTGGAAGTGGTTGTGGAGGAGATGGTGGTGGCGGTGGAGGTGGAGGTGGAAGCAAAGGTGGTGGTGGAGGTGGTGATGGAGATGGTGGTGATGGAGGTGGAGGAGGTGAAGGTGGTGTTAGAGTCGATGAAAGAGGTGGTGATGGTGGTGGTGGAGGTGGATGCGATAGTGGAGGTGGCGGAGGTGGAGGTGGAAGTGGTGGTAGAGGTAGTGGTAGAGGCAGTGGTGAAGGTGGCGGTGGTGAAGGTGGTTGAAATTGCGATGGTGGAGGTGGTGGAGGTGGCGGAGGTGGCGGTGTAGGTTTGGGTTGGCGGAGTCGGTAGTGGTGGTTGTGGTGGAGGAGATGGTGGAGGTGGCGGTGGTGGTGGAGGTGGAGATGGTGGTGGTCGCGTTGGTGGAAAAGATAGTGTTAGTGGCGTTGGTGGTGGAGGAGATGGTGGTGGTGGGGACTGCAGCGGTGATGGCGGAGGTAGATATGGAGGTTGTGGTGGAGGTGGAAGTAGAGGAGGTAGAGATGGTGGTGGAGGTGGTGGTGGGGGCGGTGGTGGAGGTGGTGAAGGTGGCAGTTATGGAGGTAGTGGTGGAGGCGGTGGAGGCGGTGGAGGTGTTGGTGGAGGTGGTGGAAGTGGTGGTGGTGGTGGAGGTGGAGGTGGAGGAGGTAGAGGTGGTGGTGAAGGTGGTTGAGATTGCGATGGTGGTAGAGGTGGTGGTGAAGGTGGTTGAGATTGCGATGGTGGCAGTGGTGGAGGTGGTGGCGTTGGCGATGTAGGTTTGGGTTGGTGGAGTCGGTAGTGGAGGTTGTGGTGGAGGTGGATATGGTGATGGTGATGGTGGCGTTGGTGGAGGTGGTGGTGGTGGAGATAGCGTTGATGGCGTTGGTGGTGGAGAAGATGGTTGTGGTGGCGGCGGCGGCGGCAGCAGTGGTGGCGGAGGTAGATGTGGAGGTTGTGGTGGAGGTGGAAGTAGAGAAGGTAGAGATGGTGGTGGAGACAATGGTGGAGGTGGTGGTGGAGGTGGTGAAGGTGGCAGTTATGGCGGCGATGGTGGCGGCGTTGGTGGAGGTGGTGGTGGAAGTGGCGGCGTTGGTGGAGGTGGAGGTGGAGGTGGAGGTGCTGGCGGTGGTGGTGGTGACGGCGGCGGTGGTGGTAGCGATGTTGGTGGTGGCGGTAGTGGTGTAAGAGATGGCGTTGGTAGAGGTTGAGGTGGTGGTGGAGAAGGTGGTGGTGGTGGTGGTGGCGGCGGTGGAAGAGGTGGTGGTGGAGGTAGAGGTGGTAGTGGTAGAGAAGGTGGTGGTGGTGGTGGTGGCGGCGGTGGAAGAGGTGGTGGTGAAGGTGGAGGTGGAGGTGGTAGTGGTGGTGGTGGTG